>OZ018329.1:91915698-92021353 GCA_963969495.1 Ceratothoa steindachneri
AGAGAGAGAGAGAGAGAGAGAGAGAGAGAGAGAGAGAGGGGGGGGGGGGATTGGTCAGGGTTTTGACCATGGATCTGTAGTCATTTTAGATGCCTTTATTTCTCAGTGATGGAGACCTACTGATTAACGTGAATTCCGAACTACATGTATTGGCAGCCGACCCAAATAATGACTCAATCGGTGGACTAACCACAGCCGATGTGACTTAACTTAAAAAGATTATTTTATGCTAGATGTGGAATCTAAATAAGGAATCTACATTAATAGTGGATACATTATGTCAATATACAGAGTAAAACTTAGAAATTTCTGGCACAAACCTGAGCACGGGATGCTATGCAACACTTCAGAAGTGTTTGTCTTAGATTTAAAATCAACGAAGCACAGACACACACCATAAATGACGGAGGGTACGACAAAATATGGTCCCATACAACTTGCCAATCACTTGGGGATAACATCTGCAAAAACAAAAGTTTAAAATCGTGCCCCATGCACTTGAATTTAAGAATGTCAACATAACTAAAAATTTACTTATTTGGATGGCGCGCTGACCAAACCATGCGAGAAAAAGGACCAAAGTTTTTTCCTCTCTATTTCTGATTTTTCCTTAGGAAGGAAATGGTAATGTTTAGACTATAATCCAAAATGGCTTATGGTCAAAACATTACCATTTCCTCCCTAAGGAAAAACACAAAGCAGAGATAAAGACAAGAAAACTTTGATCCTTTTTCCTACAAGGTTTGGTCAACGCACATCAATGCCACTAAAAAATACAAATTAAGCACAAGGCTACCCTTCCATTTCTACCCCCATTGGAGAAGAGAGGCAAAGTAACTCGCCCAGTCAGGATTCACCTTCCCAACAAACCAGCTCCATGCACACCTATCATTTAGGCCCTCACCATTTAAACATTTATTCACATAGACAATCCATCTTTTACGCAGTATTCAACCCTTTGCACACCAGAACACTCCCTCCCCGGAGGGAGAGGAACCTTTAGTCTTCTTTTGTGAGAGGAAGGCAGGGAGTGAAGTCGCTTCTTTCCACTTCCGGAGGCCGACCATAGGCTGAATGGACCAGCCTCAGCAAGATCTTTCCGTGAGCTTGGCTGTCAAGGAAGCATTAGTCAGGGGAAGTGGGTCCTTCCTCTCCTTGTTAGTCGTGCGGGGCCCGGGTGAACTCGGTGATCATGTCCACTTAGGAGAGGCCATCATGAGCCACCCTACCCCGCAAGGCATCACAGATCCCATTCGAAGAACCTTTGAACAGTCAGTCATGCCTCTGGTCGGCGAACCGACCTCGATCCGAGAAGAGAGGGGGGCAGGCATACCGCTCCCCTGAAAGGTGCATGTATGCATTCCTGTAGGATGATTGGGGGGCACGGCTCGATGGACCCTGCCATCCCTGCTTCTTTAAGTGGGCTGGCCCCTATCAAGCCGCGTGCTCAATTTTGGACCGCCTGTCTCCTGTGATAGGAAATGGGGAAATGCTGCTTGCTGTTCCTAAAATGGAGTGGCCGAAGGGCAGCTCCAAAGAGGGGGGTAAGGGGGAACCCTCGAACCTTTCAAGAAAGAAAAGGGAAAAGCGCCCTCTTCGCTGGAAGAAGTTTGGAGGGGGGCCCTTGAGAAGGAACGGGGGGGAAGCTGCTCGAGGGCGGCTTCAAATATGGCAAAGGGAAAGCCCCGCTTGGAGGCGGATCTCCATGCGCGCCTTCACTTGTCAGCATAGTATAAGAAAGAAAAAGAATCCATAGGTAATAGATAGTATAACCTCCCAGTGCCTAAAGAGGGTAAGAGAAAAGTCTCCATAGAATCGGAAAATTCCAGAATGTGATCATTTACGAAGGCCCAGGTAAGATGGGCTTTGACAACCCGGCACATCATTCAGGCCAAATTGACCTCGAGCTTTAATTAGGTGAGTGTGTGTGTAGGAGAATAGTTGTAGAGAAAAAGGAATGTAGAGAGGGAGTAAGTAGGAAGCACAACAAAAACTTACCCCAGCCAAGTCAAAGAGGTCAACTCAAGCCAGTGGCTGGGGTCCCTAATTTTTACTCTATTCGAGTGAAAAGTTCCTCTTGGTACTAGTTCCGGTAGACAAAAGGTTGAGGGGAGAGTCATATAGTAAAAACAAATAAAAAAAAGTAGCGCTGAGAGGGAAGGGCACCAACAACTTTCCCAAGCCCCATCATCAGAGTTCAAGTCAACCCAGTGACAAAACTCGCTTAATTTGCCCTCAGACTGGGAAAGCGTGTAGCTTCTCCAGGTACCCCAAGTGTAACAAGCTACACAATGCACAGATTACCCCCCCCCCCCTCCTGCAGAGCTGGGGCAAAATGGTGTGTCGCACTTCTAGATGCCGCGCATTATACTCTACACTGGGCATGTGCTTGATAGGGCTTTAATAACCAGCCAAGGGTAAGAGCAGCCAAGTAAGTATGAAAAGTTTATCAGTACTATTAAAAATCAAATTCGATTAAAATATTTAGATCTAGAAGTTCTTCATTATAGTTAATAGAACTTCCAATAAGTTCAAGAATGCATCTTTATGGTAGAGAATAAGAATACAACTACTATAGTGTCAGATGGACTTCGTGACTACCATAACCACACTCATTCATGAATTGGGTGACTGACTTAAGGTTACCTTAACCTGCAGAAAAATTTGCAGGACAATAGGGTAAGATGGACCCGCCCATTCCCACTCACTGGCCTGTATTATGATAAAGGAAATATTGTCAGTCTGTTTTCTTTTCCAAAATACAGATTTTCTCAACTAGTGTGAGATAATTTAACTTATGTGCGGTGTGAAAGTGTCAGGCATGTTGTATGTGTTGAGTTGTGTCTGGTACCTGGTAGCAGCGAGTACAAATTTTTGTGTCGATCATGCTGCTGAGGTGTTTGAATATTTACTTTTGGACTGTGACCCTAAAGGAAACTTGACAGTGTAACCCACGAATTTGATGTGACAGGGATGTTTTTCATGCAGTTTATTTCTGGTGGAAAGTAATTTTAGGTGTGAATTCGTTTGTGCTTGTTGGAGGACTGGTTAAAGATGGCAGGATTCCTTGGGGATACCTTAGTGTTAGTCTTTTGAGGAATACTTGCTGATATTTTTAAGAAATTGAATCGAATCCAAGATTTAATCTAATGGTAACGTTTATGTTAAACATAAGTCATACTATTTTGAAGGCAGAGGTCAATAATGTCCAAGAAACTTCTTCAATATTGAAGTCAATGTGCTTGAAATGAATCCATAGATCAGCATCGTGTTCAGAGATGATTTGATCAACAAATTTTAGAATTTCAGGTCGCTGCGGCCAATTATGAAACCAAAATCGACACCAGTTTACTGAAAGAAAATGAAAAATATTAAAAAAACAACAACAACTGGAACATTCTTCTCCCATATTCTACTTGAATAAAAATGCACCAAATTAATGTAAAACCTAATAATTAAATTACCACTTTGTACCACACTTTTTCTCCACACAGTCACAAGCACGCTAATTTTTCTGAACATAAGCAAAGAATAACATCTTAATTTGAAGAGCATTAAGGATTTAAATGATTGTAAATTAATAACAGTTTGTAAGGAGTCAAACTCTCTTCAACCAAATTTGTGTCTTTAGGTTAGGGGAAACATCGTACATGGAAAAAATTAACTCCAAAGTTGACTATTTTAGGTCCTGCCAAGGTAAGATTTTGCTAAATGAATAAAAGCTTTGAGGAGGGAACTTATAAGGCCAAGTCTTAGACCCAATAGTTATGATGTTAATATTTCTAAAAAATGTGGTTTACCAATAAAAGCTACCACATATCTAAATTTGAGGAAAGATATCATAAGTAGAATGGTTAGAAAAAAGATGGCATCGGAAATAAACAATCAAATCATCACAAAAAGAGGTATGTGTGTGGATGGACGGGTATTTAGATCCCATAATGACCTGACTTTGAATTCTTTAAAAAATGGCTAATTTTTATTTCATTTTGCAATCACCAAAAAGAAACAAAGTTTTACTATACACTAATTCAACAATACACAAACAATTACATAAAAACAAGAAGCACAGTGAGGTGTGCAAGGAAAGGCCAACCTCCCCCACTGACACAAGCTTTTAAATAAAAAAGTATGATAGAGGCACTATGCCTCATTTCCTCCATAAACTCTATGACACCACAACCGGGCATGGAAACACTATCTTTTTTAGGATCCTTTCTGGCAGCCACCAATGGCAGGGGCACTGAAATTACGAAGATAAGCCTATATCATTTGACTATATAAAATTAAAACAAAACAATGATAAAAACCAATAAACTAAGCAAACAAGAATGTAGAGGTATCCCCTAGAATAATAATATTTTCCCACCTCCCAAGATATTACTTCGGGAGAGAAAGCGAGCCGTTACTCCCCGCCTCCCTCCGACTTCACCCTTTTTAGACTTGCTGCCAGGTCTCCGCGAAATTCACACCGAGGCATGACGCTGAAATTGAGGCTACCTCCCCGCCGTCACAATCTCCTCCCCCACCCCTCGGGTCGGGAGATTACTTTGTAGGTTCGCCATGAACAGTTTTTATGGCTCCAACCGCTGGTCGTCCGTCTGGTCTGCTGATCCCTGCCGTTGACACTTCCCGGTAAGGAGACGCTCGGTTTGTCACGCCCGATAACGAGGATTCGACAAGGCCTCTCTCTCTCCCTGTTTTGGAGAACTCCGGGTTATATGCACCCTCTCCAGGATTACAGACAGATTTGTTTTAACGAGACTTCCCCGAAAGGAGTGCAATTCAACGAGCTCTCTCCCGAGAAGTGCGAGTGACGGTCGCAAGCCACGAAAGAGCTGGACATCACACCCGTATCTTTGGGTCAGAGAGAAGAGTCTCGTCAGGCAACGTCAGCCTTTCTCAACCACCTTCGGATCAAGGATTGGAGAAGCCGTCCTCTGAAGTTCTTCTGGTGACCTCTTGAGGACAAAAGGCCCGTTAGCTCGCTCAAGCCGAGTGTGGAGAAGTCATCTCCCCCTCTCCCCTTCGAAGTTCATCCGGTGACCTCTTGAGGCAAGAGGCCCATAGCTCGCTCGACCCGAGTTAGGAGAAGTCATCTCCCCCCACACTTCCAAGTTCGTCCAGTGACCTCTTGAGGACAAGAGGCCCGCATCTCGCAAAACACAAGTTCGAGAAAGTAGCCCCATCCGCTGCGGGTTTTTGGCTATCCCCGTGAGTAATCAAGGTCGGCAAGACCTTCCCCAAGTTTTCCCTGCTTTACTTTCGAGTTTCAAAGGAACTAATTCACTCACTACCCTAAATCTTGCATTATAACCATTCAATAACCCAGGTTATCTAATTAGTATTTGGAACCTAATTCAGTCTTATTAATGTACCCAGATATATTCATATTTATTGTTGTGCCTTTTATTTAGTGTGTATTAAATCTATTTTTGTTGTTGTGTTTGGTATATTCCTTGGTCACGCAGCTGCAGCTATCTATTCAAATCGCATCTTAGAACAATAACAGTTGTTGCCTTGCTTAGCCTACCTTAGAGCCTGTGTGCGCATATTCCCGTACACTTGGCCATACTTCGACAAAGAATAAAACTTTCCCAGTTACCCCAGAGGAGGCGTGCCTCCTCCAAGTTGAAAAGCATTCAGGCTAGAGAGGGCAGAGAAAGCGATCGCAAAGGACTCCGCGACGGACGCAGGGTCCGAGATTGCAATCGCATTCTCATGGAGAATTAAAAAAATCTGAATAGAATGGAAGAGCCCAATACCCTTAAAATCTTCATTACACCAGTCTGGTCTACAGGAACCTAACCCCAGCTTGAGGGGTGTGGGGCAAGCGGTAACGACCCTGCCGTCATGATATTGGACGGGTCCGGCAAACAACGCTCCCTCAGAGTAGATCATTCAGCCAAAATGTGGCATGCACTCTTATGGGACCAAGCAGTCGTCGCAGGAAATCGCTCCATAAGATGGCGCTGTGTCGCACAAGTATGTGCGATTCAGAGGCGACAGAAAATCACCAGAAGTCGTCGAGGCATTGCGGGGAAAGGCCCATGGAAAAGTTGACGTGCAATGGCACGCAACTTTAAATCCCTGTGCGCACTTTCCCATTCAGTCACAAGGGCTGACCTGATGGCTGCCAGTGTGAACAAGAGCAAAACCACTGTCTGGTTGTTCAGTCTGTGCAGACAGCCTGTCCCCCTTGTTTCCAGCAATCAGTACACGTTAACATTCAAATGACTCGAACACAAGACCAAGGATTCTGTGCGAGCCCACGAGGGCGTGGCAAGCCGCATTTGAAGACGTCAACAGTGCATAACTAGAGTCTTGGCAAAAGAAAACGAAAGCCAAGGAATCTCGGCATAACGAAAGACGCGTTTCAGAGCATTTTGGACTCGGCGCTCTCCAGGGTTGGTATCTGAGGTGCAACAATAAAAGAATGAAAAGTCATCTAGTTGAGGGAGGCGAGGACGTCGGCAGTAGGGCCAGGTGATAACATTACTTATAGCTAAGAGTGACATGAAGGAAACTACCCTCTTGCCCCGAGGGTTCCGAAAGTGTTCCCCCTCACCAGTACGGAGTAATGCGTTCATAATAACACAGAAAAATGGGGAGGCGTCGGCTCACACCTATGGTATGGAAGGTCTCAATGATACCATATTACTTACTCCATGTTATCATGGACATCTCCAAGTTGAAAAGCTGCATGCGAAGGAAAACAGTACATACAACGTGAAGTGAAACTTATGGAAGTTGCACTCTGCTGAAAACAGGTGGCCTCCGGTGTCAGAGAAAGAGGTTAGTCTAACATTTACCAATTTCTTCATAAACTTGCACAAGCAGGATTGGGCAAAAAACTGGCCGGGGTAGTGATCTGTTACCTGTTTGCGAAAAGCGAGCACAGTAGTGATTCGCCAGGAGTCTGGGAGGATACCCTCTGTCCAAATCCTGTCTAACAAATCTAACAGAAAGGGCATGCCTCACTCACCCAGGTGACGAAACAAGACGTACGGGACATCGTCTGGACCAAAGGCGTTGTCCGCGCACGAATCGAGACCGGAACGCAACTCACTCAATGTAAACCCGTCGTTGAAGGGTTCTCTGCCTCTGGAAGCAAAGTCTAGTCGGCAGTCTTTAGCAACATCACGACGTGCATTAAATGCCTGCGGAGCAGCATTCAGGCTAGAGGGCAGAGAAAGCGATCGCGAAGGACTCCGCCACGGACGCAGGGTCCGAGATTGCAATCGCATTCTCATGGAGAACGAGAGGTGGATCCTGCGTGGCGTGAACTTGCTCCGAATCCTTTTGACTGGCTTCCACACCTCTGCTGGAGAGGTTCTCTGAAGATATGTATGTCCCGCCAAGAATAGCGGCGAGCGTACTTCGAAACATACCGGAACCTCTCCTTAGCTCGACGAAATTCTCCGACAGTGAAAATCGTTCGGGTGGCGCTAATAGCGCATGGAGGCATAACGCTTTTGTGTGAGCGGCGTATCAAACTCGGCTGACCACCAAGGGAGAGGATGGCGTGATAAATGACCAGATGAGGTTTCCGGAGAACTCAACGGTTTCATTAATCGACCGGGAGAGAGGAATCGGACATTTTCTGAAATGCGGACAACCGCGCCCGCTCCAAGAAACACCGAGGAGGTTTTTCGGGCGGCAGTGGCCACGAAAATGATACTTGCATGAGAAAGTCGTCACTGCAATGAAGTTCATTGACAACCTTCCAGCCAAAATTAGTATGTTTGAACAGAGAGCAGAGAAACATCAAGGCAAGAAGTGATGCATAAACATCCACTACAGCTCGTCGATGTGGTTGGCAAGGTCTTGATCCCTGGTATTGATTCTGTAGTTCACTTAGATGGGGTTTCTACGTTTCAAATTTCCGAGCAGGAGAGAGGGCCGGGCCACGACGCGGCGTAAGTTCTCCTCGTAGCAGCTGCACTGCCACAACCTGAAAGGAAGTATATATTTATAGCAAATAGAGGAACGGAGACATAATACCGGATGTAAATCGCCGATCCTCCTACGTGACCCTTATCACCTGGTCTTGTGGTCGCAAAACTCTTAACCCCAAGAGGGAGGGCAAGGGGCACACGTCCAGCATGGGCTCCTACTAACAGGGAGCGGGAGAAGAAAAAACTCTGCAGCTGCTCCCAATTATCCGAGTTTCCATGGTTATTCCATTGAAGAAATATACCCTCCAGGCCTCACTCAGAGATGCGGGGGCCCTTTTCGATATAACAACGCACACATGAATGGCAGTAAACTTCCCGGAGGCAGAATTCCGGGCGCTGTTGGCCTCCGAAAGCCTTTTAGAAAAAAAGAATTGAGAGCCCATCTGGCGAGTGCCTAGTAGGGTAAAAGTCATCGTACTCAGCCTCTAGCTTAATCTTAAGCTAAATTAAAAAACAAATATTATAACATAAAAAAACACAAAGGCTAAGACATAGGGGGAAAAAAAACAAAAGAAGGAAGCGTGTTCCGGCGTCGGGCTAGGCCCGCCTCTCGCCACGCAGGACCATGTGACCGAGAACAAACGGTCCCAATGAATTGGAGGAGGCCAGCCTCCTCCAAAAAGTCGTATAGTCCGCAAGTCTGTGTGCACGAACCAATTCCGAGTAGAAGGGACAAGCGGTAGTGACCCCGCTCATCCCGGTACCGGGGCAGGCAACGTGCGCGAAGATCACCCAGAATGGGACATTCAACGAGAATGTACGGAACAGTCTGGGGTCAATGAACTCGTCACAATGAGGCGCAGCCAAACGCTCAATCAAATGGCAGTGCGTCCTGCGAGTGTGTCCAATTCGGAGAAGACAGTAAGCATTGGGGGTGTAGGTCCATGGCAACAGTCGCAGCGCAATGGCACGCGACTTTAAGTTCCAATAAAAAAAGCAACAATAAAAGAAAGGAGAAACGAAAAGAGCAGCAAGCAGGAAGCACGCTCGAAGACAAGGGGACGCCACGGCGCAGGAACGTGCTACCTACAAAAAACAACAAAATAGTTAAATAAGGTGGAGAAGTATGAGCCTCCCAGGTGAGGCGTCAACCACTTTCAGGCGTACCCCATTAAGAAACAAGTCTGGGTCAGGGTGGAGCCGTGGATGGTGGCAGAAGTGCACCACCTTAGTCTTGGCCAAAGAAAACCGATACCGGTGAGCTTCGGCATAGCGAGAGACGTGGTAGAGATCAAAAGGTCGTCCACGTAGAGGGTAGCGAGAAAATCTTCCGGCAGCACCAAGGTGATGCCATTGATGCTCAGGGCAAAGAGTGCGACACTGAGGAAACTTCCCTGCGGAACACCCTCTTCCTGCTCCATTGTGCCGGAGAGGGCTTCCCCCCACCCCTATTCAGAATCGATGATCTCGCAAAAAAGCAGATATAAACATTGGGAGGCGAACCCTCCCCCCCCCCTATCGTGTGGAGTCTCCATGATACCGTATCGCCATGTGGTATCATAGGCCTTCTCCAGATCGAAAAACACCGTGGCGTAGAGGTCTACGAAGGAAGGTCTCGCAGACCACATTTTCCAGTCGGAGCAGAGCATCCGACGTGGAGCGGAACTTGCGGAAGCCGCACTATGCAGAAGACAGATGGCCTCCGCTGTCCAGATCCTGTTCAACAAATCTAAGAGAAAAGCCATGGCTCGCTCACCCAGGTGTCGAAGCATGGCGTACGGGACATCGTCCGGACCACGGGCGGTGTCAGCGCACGGTGACTTTCGTAACCCATTCTCACTCACCATATGCCCAAGGAATTCCACTTCTTTCGCAAGCCATTCACACTTCGCTACTTTTACCTCCACACCAACACTCCAGTCATAATCAAGATATCATCTATAAACACAATCACATTCTTACTCACAAACTTACTCAACACAACATTCATCACCCGCTGGAAGGCTCCGGGAGCATTAGCCAACCCATAGCTGAGTTTCCGGAACTGATCATGCCTTTTTGTAGAGGAAAAGGCAATCACCGGCCGGCTCTCCTCAGCAATACACACACATTAGAAACCTTTCTTTCACAGTCCTTTTGTTCACCTTTTGATAATCCCCACACACGCAATCTTCCATCCGGCTTACGTACAGGCACAATCGGACTATTCCATGCACTCTCACTTTCTTCAATCACCCCCAATCGTTCTAATTCCACACACTGCTCCTCAATCTCATCAGCAACCGGACGCGGGAAATGTCTCGGCCGCTGATAGATTGGGGTGTCCTCCTTCAGGATAATTTGAATTCTGGAAGCTTCACAACCCCCACATCCAGATCCCCTTTACTGAGGACCCCCTTTCGTTCAAACAACATTCGATACACATCCTCCTTTTTATATTCAGTCAAACATCCATCCAATTCCACCATCTTTCCCACTTCATTATACGTCCATTCATACGTATAACAACATTTACCGTGACATCCGTGCTATCATCCATGACTACCTCACTGACAGTGGAGAGGTGACCCAGTACATCTCCAACTTGGATCCCCCACACCTGCCCTTTCACACTGGGGTTCATCTGACATATACAAAAGGATCATTCATTCTCATCAAGCCATCAAACGCACAAGCAACACAGCTTACCTTATAACACACATCCATGCCATCCAATATCACAGTGTTCTCACCCACATTCAAACTCATATCCTTACTTCAACTCACTCTAACAGACTACCCTTTCACCCTTGACAAGCCTTACACTCTCTATAGCAGTCACATCAATACCGGTAAACACACTCCCCAAAACACTACCATCTTTCCTAACATACAATTTATAAACACCATTTTAACCAATCTTTCTCTCAATCTGATCACTCGCAGGATGCACAACCATACGGTTCACTTTCATAAAATCATACCCCAAAATCACACCATACTCACTACTCACCTTATCAATCACAGAGGATTCACACTCATTCATCAACATACCATGCATTCGAACAGGTGACCTCATCATTCCAATCACAGGCACTCTCATACTACCAATCTCTACCAAACTACCTTTACACTCAGACATGCGGGCTTTTTCACTCAACTTGTCATACACATCCTTATATACCAAGCTCGTCTTGCATCCAGAATCTATCAAAGCCAAACACTCAATCCTGTTCAATTCAACCTTCAGACTCAGACACTCATACTTCCTACCAGACAGCACTTCCACACTAGACAGACTTACCAACACATTACTCGCAATCATGCACCCAGAGGATAATTCATCAGGTATCCTCTTACAATTCAGTTTCCGGCTTCAGACTTTCCATTCACACCTTGCGCTCTCAGTCTAATCCAACACTTTTCCCTCGACTGTCCTTCCTCTGGTCATGACACATCCTTGCATAATGACCGACCTTTCCACAGTTAAAGATTGTGTTATGAAAGGAGAATGTGAGATGATGAGGTTGAATGAGTGTGCGGAGAATGCTGTCAAATTTTGCGGTATGATTGAATTGGTCATGGATCGTGAGAATGAGATTTTAAGTGATGATGATATTCTAGAGATGCAAGAGATGTGCCCTTTTGTCAGTGAGTTGAAGGTGTGTGTCATGATGTGTGTTGATTTGAATGAATGGCCTGAGTGTTTGAGTAATTTTAAAAGGTATGCTAAGGATTTTGTTGTTTGTATGGATGTTGTATATTTTGTGAGGCATATGAAGGATGGGGATGATATGTATGTACCTGTGATGTCCTTAGTTGGTATGATTGGTCTGGTGAAAGTTGTGCATGATAATTATGGGCATATGGGTAAATTTAAGTTGTGGGAGTGTATGAAGGAGTGTGTGTTGCATCCATTTCTGAGAACTGTTGTAAATGATGTTGCACTACGTGTGAAAGGTGTCAGAAGTGGAAAAAAACGTTTGAATTAGTAGTGGTTGATTGTGTGTTTTTACTGCGTACAAGTGCTGGGAATGTTGGTATCGTTGATCATAAAAGTAAGTTTGTGTATGCAGCGCCTGTGAGTGATAAAAGGAGTGTAACTGTTGCGCATGTGGTTGAGTTGTTTTTTCCTATGAATGTATGGAAGCCTATGAGATCTCTGATTGATAATGGGCCTTTTGCAGGTGAAGTGTTTGAGCGAATGGTGTAGAGCATGTGAGGACGACTCCGTATGTACCGTCTTCGAATGGATTGGCTGAATGTAGAATTAGGACCTTGTGTGAGATGTTGTGAATGATGAGTACAACTTTGAATGACTAGGAAGAATAGTTAAGTAGTGTTATGGGCATATAATTCGATGGTGCAGTGTAACTGAGGTATCCCCGTGTCAGTTTGTTATGAATTTTGAAAGGCAATTGAAAGATAGGTTTCGTTTGAGTGAAAGTGAGCAGAGTGTATGGCGAGAGGTACATGAAAGGTTCGTTCGTTTGAAATTGGTGCTAAAGTATTGAAGGTAAAAGAAGTAAAAGCTAGGTTGAATGTGTCGAAGATGAGTGAAAAGTTTGAAGGACCATATAGAGTTGTGAGAGTCTGGGAGAATGGTACGACGTATGTTTTGGAGAGTTTGAATGAAGGTGTGACTGAGAGTGTCCGGGCTCATCAGTCAGTTGAGGAGGTGGAGAGAACCTCCTGACTACCTGGTGAGCCATCCGGTGTATGAACTGTGCAGAGTGAGAGATAAGGTGCATGATGATGAGATAGAGTGTAATAGTATGGATCTGTCTGAGAAAGAGCTTGTCTTGGTCTCGAGGAGTAGAAAGCGTAAAAGAAGAGTGAAAGGAAGAATACAAGTACGAATGAAAGTAAGTCTGAGCAGGGTCTTTCTGGTATGGGAAGTTGGAGAGAGAGATTGAGTGTTTGCATAAGCAGGTGAGTGATTTGGCTGAGGTAAGTAGACGAGCGAGTAAGCTGCCTGTTCCTGATTTTTCCGATTTTGGGAACAGTATGAATAATAGTGTGTTTGGGCAGAATGAATCTGGTGTGGCTGATTTTTCTAGTTTTGTGAATGGTAAGGATAGAGGTGAGTTTGATGTAGAGAAAGAGGAGGTGACTGACTTTTCTGGCTTCTGGTGGGAACCAATTGAAGGGGTTTCTGGTATAACCGCTGAGAGTAGAAGGGATGCAAGTGATTTGTCTGTTTCGCAAGAGAGTACCTTGAGTTGGATGAGAGCTGTGAGTGAGGAGCTGATGAATGGGGGTATGAAGAGTGAAGGTTCTGAATGGAAGAGTATGAGAGTTCTGTCCAGAGATGGGAGAACTGGTAATGAAAGCTAAGAGTATGGTGTACGAAATGATCAATAGTAACGAGGAGACTGACAGGACGACTGGGGAACAACCTTGACAGATTGCTACACATAGTCAGGGACCAGTAGACGAGTGTGAATGGGTGCAGAATGGTGCGATTGTGTAGGAAGCGGGTTGGACCGATTGAGGTTAGAAGATAGATTTTTGGCCCACTACAATGTCTTTCTTAACAGTGAGGCATAAGACATCCCAGGCAGTGCCGGGAGCGATAGGACCAAGTCTTCAGCCTCGCGAACTGAGAGACGATCAAGGGGTGAATGGCCAGGATTGCTTCGAAGAAGAGGCGTGCGGCTCTCCGCAATTGATACACATGGCCACATACGATTTGGACTTATCGTGTGGGGCCTTGGAGACACTTACACAGACTTTGGGTAACTCCGACTTTGCACGTCTACAGGAGTGATTATTCGTATGGCCGAAGCTGTGGCAGTAGTAGCACCTCTGCGGCAGTAGCACCAATGCCTTCATGCGGTAGCGGTACCAACTGGCAAACCCCGACTTAAGGAGCTTGTCACAGTTGAATGTGATGAAGAATGTAGATGTAGGTCTTGAAGATCCTCCCTGTTTTCTCCTCACACGCTCGACTTTGACTGCTCCATGGTCAGCAGCTCTAAACTGATGTCATCTTTGGAGTAATCCACAAGTTCTCTAGCATAAACAACTCTTTTCATGAAGTTCATGGTAGAGTGCGGTGTCACACTCACCAGTGTGCCATCAAGAGTCCAAAGGGCACTAATCATGGCCGCCTCGGAAGGATTCGACGCATTCGCCAAAAGGCCCCCGTCCGAGAAATGGGCCACCTTCCGCTCTCTACCAGTCATGCAAGCTAAAGCTCTCCTCTGATGGATCATGTTGCCTTTAGCCAACATGCTGCCATCAGTGGAGTGAATAACGCAGAACTGTTTGAAGCCAGCGGGATGGAAAGCGCCAGGTAACCTCTGAATGAGGGGTCGAAGTAATCGAGGCTTCGCTCTGCGCACCTGCAATTTATTTTTGTCTTAGTCAATGACTCCCCACCCGGGAAGCAGTGTGGGCGGACGTGCCGATCTTGGATTTGTCACTTACTGAAACGGCATTGGACTCATCTATACCCCTGTCTATCGCAGAGGCATAGGAGCCCTGAGTCTTTTGGGGCCTTATTCCTGTTCCTTTTCTTTTTAAGAGAGGATGGTGTGAAATGAACCCGCTTCTCTCCTCCTCCAGAAAGAGCTCCTAGGCCAGATTTCCCAACCTCAGCAAGATCCTTCTCTAAAATGGAGATCTTGGCTGTCACAAGGGCAGCAGCCGGGGGAGGAGATTACTCACCTCGAGTCTGCACAGGGGCACTCAGGTTCTGTGCTTGCCACTTAGCCCTGCTTCGACCCTATGGAAGATCCTACTGTCTGGGGCTGAGTCACCTCAGGGGGTGGCCTCCATGCACCCCCTTCCCCAAAGACATCACAGATTCCATTCCGGGTACTGTTTGTCTTGTCTTTGTCTGGCAAGCTGGCATCCATTAAGGAAGAGAGAGGGGCACATGCAGTGACCCATAGGACTTAAGAGGGTATATGTTGATGGGCCCTGTCAAGCCACTCCCACCAGGAATGGTCAATTATGGGCTGCTGGTATGCTTTCTTGGCAGTTCCCTATGAAAGTATAGGGGGACTACCGCTGCTAAGGAGGAGTTGCCCAAGGGTGACTCCAAAGAAGGGAGTCCCCTGCACCCATAGGCCAAGGAGAGGAGTAAGCCTCCTCTCTAGTCAGAGAGGTTTGGAGGGTCCCCTGATAAAACACAGGCGTGGAACGTCCTTCTCTGTTGTGGAGCTGCCTAAGAGCGCCTCCGACGGTGATTGGGCATGGTGACGCTATTAGTATCACCGGACACAAATGCTATTCACCCCCATGCAGTAGCCGGCTCTGCGAGGGGTGAATAAGGGGCCGGCAAAGCTAGCCTCTGCCATTAAAGACCACTCTTCCTGCCCAGTGGCCAGGCAGCTCTTCACCATAGTGGTTCCACCTTGGGGTGGGCGTAAAATTGATAGACTGTGAAGAGATAAGTGGTGTGTAAAGAAAGCAGGGTGGGGGTGAGGCAGGTTGTTAAAAACCCACTATCCCAAGCCGCTCACTCAGGGGTGAGGCGGCATTGTCCCCTCCCCCCTCAGCCCCTATCCGGGATGGTTGGGTGAAAGTAAGCTGGTCGGTGTCTACCCTATGAAATTAGAAGACGACCAGAGAAAGTTCTGGTAGAGGTTGTAGGGAAAGTGAGAAAGCAGGTTAAGAAGACAGGGTTTCAAAAAAAGGAAGAGACTAAGCTGGGGCTGGACAGGGCGCTGAGTACGGTTAGCCCCCAGCCAGGAAAGCAAAAATTGATGTGCCACTTACGCAGCTCAGAAATCCATGAGTCTTTGCCTCCCTCTGTCTCAGAACCTTTAGGGGGGGGGGGGGGTCAGAGGTGGGGGTCCATCTTCTAGAGAATTCGCCCAGTACAGCCTTTGTAGGAGCATGGGTGCCAAAGCTCCTTTCATGCAACAGCTTTATGAGTTTGCAAAAACAGTTTCACAACCACCTATGAAGGGTTTGCCTCCCGAGTCTAACGACTAGGTGGAGTTGCGCAGCCGTTCGCTTTACACAAAACGGTCATGCACAAAAGATCTGAGGGAGAAACACCAAAGACTGGCATATCATTGACAATTCCATGTACAGGGTGGGAGTGGGGGTGACCAGCACACAGTAAGTAAACAATTATTGGGTCTAAGAAGCGTGGCCAGCCCCAAAGGAGCCTGCTACCATAAGTCCCCTTTAAGAATTCATTGGCGACACCAACTCAATTTGGATGAAGGGAAACCATCCACTTTTTTTGATTTTTTGAGAAGAGTCCCACTGTGGACAAAGGCGCAGGATGGGGTGAGCAGTACCTCAACAGTAGAGGAGCCACTTGATGGAAGATGCCTGAGAAAATGGTTTGGTATAGGGAAAACACACAACATGAGTGGTGATAACCTTGCTTCTCCAAATCATCTCTATGTCACCATGGTTACCCATCTTTTTATTTAAACTATCATTGGATATGGGCCCCCTAATAATTTACTCAGACGGCAAATGCCCTAAATGCCCACTACATTAGCTCAATCCAGAGCATGGACCTAGGGAGCTATTTGAACCAGATTTGCACCACTCAGGACCACTTTTCTAATTCAGTGGACATCACATGACCCATTGCCAGACTTTGGTGCAAAAGACTAGAATAAAAAAAGAAAGATGGGGGCATTAGAGATGGTAGAGAGCAAGCTGTGAAGATATTATAAGTGCAAGAGTCTGAAAAGATGCAAATATTCACTCCCATAAAATAGGTTAAAACAAAATGGTACTTACAAATCAGAGTCAATGAAGTTTCAACACAAATCAGAAGACTTCGCTCAAAGATTTCAACAAAAGGCAAAACAAACAAAGGAAGAAATTCCACGCTAGTTAGAAATGGCGACCAATAGCACAAGCAGTCCAAAGTACTGAAATTTGACAAAATATAATGAAAACAGTCAACTTAGAGTTTCTGCCCATTTATGAAAATATACCAGGAAAGGAAGTAACAAAGCAGCTTTGGGATTGAAATTTTATAGAAATAATTAATCAAATTAAATTGATTCTGTTACAACTAATAGCTAGGCAATCGGGTAGCAAATTCACCACACATTCTTGAGTTTAGGGATTAGGGAGCACACCTGAAGACTGCCACAAGGCATAAGTTGCAGTAATTATATTTAACCTATCATTAGGCTAAGTAAAATATACAAACTGAAAAAAGGAAGGGGGGGGGTAGGAGGCACATTCCGGCGTTGGTGGTGGGGCGCCTCCCTCCAAAACTCGAGGATGAACCTAGCAACAGTTAGATAAAATGGAGGAAGCCATCGTCCATATAGTGAGACACGGAATGTGCTGGAAGAACTGAAAAAAATGGTTATTCAACAAGGATGTACCAAAGAGTCTGGGGGACAACACAGTCGTTGTTGTAAGGTTCAGGGGAGCGCTTCAGCAAATGGTAGTTTGTCCCACGACTGTGCTCAATTCGAAGAGGACAGAAAGTGACCTGAAATCACCAAGTCATTGGGGGGTATGTGCATGTGAAGGGAAAGTTCGTGGGAGATGGCATGCAAATTAAAATTGCCATTGGGAGTCTCACATCTTTTTGGCAGGCAGTCCAGAATGCTAACTTGATTACAGTCACATAGTCAGAGTGAGAAAGAGCGAAATGCAGATCTTGTCACCCAGTCCTGGCGGACTCGTTGGTACACTTTCTCAGCAATCTATAAATTTCCAGGAACCCAATATAAGATAACCTAAACTTCTGCCAGGCTGACGGCAACAGTGGCATCACAAATACTGCAAACCAGAGGGTATGGAGATTGCAATGCCATGAGAGCACTCAGGGCACTTTGTGAGTCACTATAGATACCAATGCAGAATGCATTATTTTCCGGACCGAGTGGTGTATTGCAACCAACTCGGACGTGAAGACAGACGCAGTGCCTGCTAGAGCCCCGCTGAGAGCAAACAGAGGTACGACATGGAAGCTGACCTCATCTTTGGACTAGGAGCTATCGTGTACACTGGAATGGATCGCACATCAAAAGAAGTATGCTTCAAAAGGGCCGAGCAAAATACTCACGTGTGCAATGGAAGTTTCGAGAACAGAGGGGTGGTGAAAAATAATCAAAAGTGGTATCCTCCAGGATAGAACCTGAGGTGCCACTGGCCTGACTGCCACACTGAGCACTCAAAGGAGTTTCCTAGCCGTAAACCCAAAGGGATTCGAGTATGACTGGTGAATTTCAACAGCATAGGCTCTATCGAGATTGGCTGCAAAACCATAATACCACAGAAGGGTGGCCATGGGGACAGGTGTCCAGCATAATTTCTGTAAAAAGATAGTTAACAATGGGAGAAGAGTAGCCTTCGCAGCTACTCCTGGTTGGTCCAGAGTGCACGGCTCTGGACGAGTGGGGGCTTACAGTTAGGCGAAGACACATATACCCCTAAGAAGAATGATGGGCATACTTCGAAACATAATGGAACCTAGCCCTAGCTCGATTGAAATTCACCGATAGTGAAATCGTTCGGGCGTCGCTTATAGTGTATGTAGACATCGCTTCTGTATAATGGCTGACTCAGATTCAGAAGTGGATGGTGTGCAGGGGGCACGTGCCCAGCATGGTCTCCTGTAAAAAGATAGCTAACGGAGAATGGGATGTGATGAGACGAGACTGCACAGTTTCTCTCAGTTGGCCCAGAGTCCACAGCAATTCCATTCGAGAAATATAGTGTCTAGGCCTAGTTCAGGAAAGATGCAGTGGCAGCCTCCTTCAAGAAGAAGACAATCCTGGAGGCAGAATTCCAGGGGTTGTTGTCCGCACAAGGCACCGTTGCCTTTTCCTCCCTTGGAGCCTTCGGTGGGCGGGGGTCACACAACTCCGAGTCACCCGGTCTAGCCTTGGGAGCCGAAGCTCCCAAGTTTTTATTTATACCTTCAGAAATAAAAAAAAATACTTACTATGCAAAATATTGCAGTTAATTTTTGTTTTCAATAAGCCTTTACTATTTTTTTTACTTACAATAGCAGGTTTACCTTCATAGTTCTCCATGTCAGGCCAGTTTTTAAATTAGGCAATACTTGTAGCTTCTATGAATTGACCCTGCATGGATGTTATTCACCTATCAAGGGATTCCAGAAAATTGACAATAAGTGAGTTTGAGGCACTGCCGAAGGAAGAATCTGAGCCATTCAGGGTGAAGCCAGTATATTCGTGACCAGAAAAAAAAACATTGAAGATGGTCTCTTTTTTTTGTACTTTTGAAGCACAGTTATGGTTAAGGAAAGGAGTCCATGCACTCCTACCAGAGAAAATTCAAGAGTTTACAAGTGTTGCTGATGGTGGTTTTCAATGAGCATTTATTATATTCCTGGCAGACTAGGAAAATCCAGCGTGTTGTCAAGTCAACATTGTCTGATGAGACCCTGGCTCTTCTCGAGTGCACTGAAGCTGCAGTGTACATCGCTAGTATCATTGTTGAAATATCTCGCTGTGCTGGTATTAACATTATTTGTTTTGTGGACAACAAGAGTTTGGTTGATGCTCTGTACTCTTCTAAAAATTTGAGAACTATCTGAAGATACGAAGCCCACTTGATGATTGAAAATTTTTTTGAAAGTCAGATGATCCATTTAGATTTCTTGTATTTTGTCCCTTTTGTCTCATCTTCAGCAACCTATAAAATATATCATATATTTTATTTTAATTTATCTTATTTTAATTAAAAATTTATTAAAAAATAAAAATTATCTTAGAAAGTTGATGCGCGAATCATGAAAATCCTTTTAGTAAAATTTTCATTGCATTCTGAAGATGCTGCAACTATCGCGTGCCATCAAGTTTGGGGGGATACATAGGTGTTTTATTTAAAGTGACAAAGGATTCTTTCAGTTTGTCTTTATTTTTGAAAAATAAGTTAAGTGATTTTAGGAAGAGAGGCAACTAATTATGATATTTAGTGTTTTTCATGGAGTTTTTAAAACAAGTTCAATGCAATGACCCAGCCAATGAATTGAGATGACATCCTTATTGTCTCCTTTTAACTCATGCAAAAATCCATCATTGAGGCTCCATCAACTGCAATTCCTACCAGATAGTGTGACATTCTCCTGTAATTCTTTTCATGATTTGCTTGATGGCTTCCACTATTCCATCAGCATTGGCCTCTGTCATAGCTTGGATTCCAAAGAAGAATAAATATTTCTTCTTTATGAGCAAACGGACAATAAAGACTCTCTTCAAGTGCTGAAGTGTCTGTTGATCTATTAGACATCAATGAGAAAAAGGACTTCTCTTCAAACCTATGTTTGAACATTTCTCTTTTATTGATTACAATGGCTTCAGTAAATTCTTTTCCTTTTTTTCTGGTATGATATTACTTACCAACATCCTAAATAATGTAATTCGAGTATGTTCATCCAACAGGTTCCATTGTGGCAGATGTGAAGCCAGGAGTTCACTCTGTTACTTAGTAAGTGTTAGGTCATGAACTAGACAATGAGTTGCGGTTGGGTGAGGTGTGGTTTCTTGTCAGATTCAAGCTGTGCCATATAAGGTGTATCTTGAAAGGTCAGAGTTGTTTGTGTCATCACTTGGTAGTTCAGAGGGGGGCTGTGGTACAGGAATAACAATAGAATGTCAAACTGGGCGAATAGCAGACTGAAGATCTGGATACATGATAGATTTCTTGCATTTTCTGTTGCAACCTACATTGAAATAAAAGAAAATCATACGAAAAATGGATATTACTGGCTGTGGTCAGTTGCAGAAATATTGGAGTACAACATACTATGTATTTTGATCTTTTTAATTGATACATCTCTTGAAAATATGTATATTAAAGACCAGGAAAGAAAACACGTTGAATACCCATTTTTAATATCTGTTAAGCAGAAATAGCAATCCGTTGAATGGTCCTTTGGCTCCCTCCAGACTGTTAACATTCATTGTTCTGTGGACAACAAGAGTTGGTTGCTCTGCAGCAGTCTTTGTTTAGAGGTAAGCGTGCACAGTCGTTCTTAATAGTGGCCAGTCTGGCAAAGAGAAGTGCTATCCTCGTGTGGATGATGAGAATGATGACAGCAACGATGATGGCGGGAATGAGGCTGCTAAAGTGCATCAGCCAGCTGATGGTAATGAGAATCAACATGACGATAGTTGCGTTGACATCGGCAGTAACTCTGCACCCCAAATCAAAGTTGGACAGTGATTTCAAGGTGTGAGTTCAGCTACTGGTGACCTTGTCTCTGCTAAGGTGATAAGTAGAGTAGGAAAAGCCACAAGTAACAAATATTGTAATTGTTTCAAAGTCAGGTACAATTCTGATGGTACTGTTGGTTGGATTGACTTCAATGATGCTGTTGAGTTGTCTGTGATACCTGGCAGTGTAGTAGAGATGGTTGTAATGTTTAATAGTGATGATGTGATGGTAGCAAAAGAAGCTGAAATGCAAAACTGGAGAAACAACAATGTTTATGAAGTTGAAAATGTTGGTCAAGATGTCATATCAGTGAGGTGGGTGATAACTGAGAAAGTGCAAGATAATAAGACGGTTACTAAAGCACATAGCTGGGCGCGACTTGAATTCTTTCAGGTGAAAATTTGACTTTGCTGCCGGATCTGGTGCGATTACGACTCTATTTTTGCCCCCCCCCCCCGAGTGCGACTTGCAACTTTTTTCCTGGTACAATTCGACTAAGTTACAAAGTAAACTTTAGCGCGATAACAGAAACATGCTTTTATAACGCAGAAACACACATTTATATTTTATTTTAGTTAAAACATAGCCTAAACTAATATCTACAGGTCCTCCTCCTCCTTCTGACCCATCTTCTCCTCCAGGAGGTGTGTCGTAGAATGACTCCCGACGATACCATATATCACTATTCGTTGGGGGAACTTCCTTAATTATCTTTAGAGTGCGTTACTGTCTGGCGGCCGATATTATGTATCTTCGATATGCTTAAGAAGTGGAACTGAGCTCAAGTATAATAATATTGCTATCATTAATAAAATAGAGTTTTATTAATAATAACTATCAATAAACACAAGACGGAAAATATTGACATAAACAGAGAATGAAAAGGGTCGTGGGGGCTCGGCTAATCCGAGGATTTAAAGGATTTAAAAAAGGTAAAACAAATATAGAGTTAAAGAGATGGGATGGTTCGATAAACCATTTAAAGCACAGGATAGAATTGACAAAAGGGTTAAGTACTCAAAGGTGACGTTTGGCTTACGTAACTTTTCCACTAGTGGTGCAGTGGAAGGTGGCGCGAAGGAGTTTCGGTCCGCTGGCGAGTTCCAGCCGAAGGGGGGGGATAAAAGGATCCTGACGAGGCGTCTTGGGAAGGAGAACCGTTTCTCGATGAACGGCTTGAAGAACAATGGCTGTTCTAGGTTGTTCTCTTCTGAACAAAGGGGGATGAGAACCGTCTCTTGTCTACGGGCTCAAGAACAATGGCTGTTCTAATGTTGTTCTCCTCTGAACAACAGGGGGGGGGGTGAGAACCGTTTCTTGGCGAAGGGCTCAAAACGAACAATGGCTGTTCTAATGCTGTTCTCCTTTGAACAACAGGGGGGGATGAGAACCGTTTCTTGGCGAAGGGCTCAAAACGAACAATGGCTGTTCTAATGTTCTCCTTTGAACAACAGGGGAGGAAGCCTTGGGAACTTGGCGTCACGAAAGGCTCGAACCTTTGGCACTCAAGGAATATTGTCCTCCTTCTGGACAAGTGATGGTGAATCTCGAGGTCGAGGTCACTTGGCGCACAAAGGAGGAGAGGGTCGTGGTGATGTTTCGCGAAGAAAATCTGGATCTCCAATCTGATCTTAGTGGTAAAGTTTCCGTATAAATAGCCAGGACATCTCCTTGGCGTGGGGGAAAATGGGGTGGGAGCTTCGAGGGAACGCACAGCCGAGCCGGAGAACAATGCCTTATCTGTCCATAAGCCTAACTCAATCTGGCGAGGTCGGCGTATGGGGGCGAACGGGGGGACGATAACCTCCTTGTTTAAACATTGACATCCGGTAGCTGTGATAAGACTCCAAGCTTCGAATCGAAGATGCACGTGGGCAGCATCGTGGTTTTAAATAATATGGGATAGGAGTTGAAATTAACGCAGCTTCAACTCGTTCTATCACAGCCATATCTGGTGCGATTACGACTCTATTTTTGCCCCCCCCCCCCGAGTGCGACTTGCAACTTTTTTCCCGGTACAATTCCACTAAGTTACAAAGTAAACTTTAGCGCGATAACAGAAACATGCTTTTATAACACACATTTATATTTTATTTTAGTTAAAACATAGCCTAAACTAATATCTACAGGTCCTCCTCCTCCTTCTGGCCCATCTTCTCCTCCAGGAGGTGCATGTTCCCTTTGAGGAACACAAGCTGCTCAAAGTTGGCCTCATCCAGCGATGACCTCCCCGGCCATGCTGAATAGCAATTTCTTTTAAAAAAGTCGTCTTTGTTCCTGTTCAAAGTCACAGAAAATTGGCGGTGCAACTTTTGACTTTGAAATTCATAGTGCGGCAAAGTCGCAACTCATTGCCACAATGCCCAGCTATGCTAAAGCGAGATTAGTAGCACATGGCTTTGAAGAAGACACTATCTCATTATGCAAGGATTCACCTACGTGTTCCAAGGAAGCAGTACATCTGGCTTTGTCTCTTCCAAGCTGTGAAAGTCTCACACCGTTGCTGTCAAGGCTGCTGCTGCTTATCTGTAGGGCAATGTCAGTGAACGTGAGATTTACTTGAAACCTCCTCCTGAATATTTTAATGGTAACTTGTGGAAATTAAAGAAGACTGTGTACGGTTTGTGTGATGCAGCCAGAGCTTGGTATTTAAGAGTGAAGGATGAATTATTGATGCATTTGAGGACGCTGGCGTTATGAAATTACATCACATGTTCTTGATTGGCAACTTAGCATCAGCCTCATTTAAGTATGTTGGTTTGAACATCAACACGAGTGCTGATGGCTTGACTGTTGATCAGTTCCACAGTATGCTTCAACTTTGACACCTGTCAGCATCAGTCATCAGCATGCTCTTCTTAAAACAAGCGACTTAACATTGGTGGAAAAGACTGAGTACAAAGCTTTGATTGGACAGCTAAACTGGATCACAACACACCAGACCAGACATTGCTATTGAAACTTTTCAGTTGTGTTGCATGTAACAAGGCAACTATTGGTGATTCGCTAAGATTGAATAAGTTAATAGTTCAAGTGACAAGAGATAACATGAGATTAGA
Source organism: Ceratothoa steindachneri (assembly GCA_963969495.1). Lineage (NCBI taxonomy): Eukaryota > Metazoa > Arthropoda > Malacostraca > Isopoda > Cymothoidae > Ceratothoa > Ceratothoa steindachneri. The sequence goes on from OZ018329.1 coordinate 91,939,766, forward strand.
CTTTCCTAAGCTTGAACCACTCAAAGCCTTTTCTCTAAAGTATTATTCGGATGCAGCTTCTGCTAATTTGGCTGATGGTGGTTCTCAATGAGCATTTATTGTATTCCTGGAGGATGATAGATAGTGGTGCTCATCTACTGGCAGACTAGGAAAATCCAGCGTGTTGTCAAGTCAACATTGTCTGATGAGACCCTGGCTCTTCTCGAGTGCACTGAGGCTGCAGTGTACATCGCTAGTATCATTGTTGAAATATCTCGCTGTGCTGGTGCTAACATTCATTGTTTTGTGGACAACAAGAGTTTGGTTGATGCTCTGTACTCTTCTAAAAATTTTGATGATCGAATACTGAGAATTGATGTGGCTGTTCTACGCGTTATGCTTGCTAGAAAGGATATAACATTGGTGAATTGGGTCGACATGTCACAACAACTAGCAGACAGTTTCACCAAGCGTGGAACATCCACCCAGCAGCTACGGCCACTATCAGTAGAGACTAATGAGGTTTATCAAGCCAATTTCACTGCGAACAAGATCAGGCAGTGTTTTTTGTTTTTTTAAAGAGCTCATCTGGCGACTGCCTACTTGGGCATTAGTCGCCATATTAAAAACTGGCCTAGTACTAAGACTACTTTAAAATTTAATTAAAAAAGACAAAAAACAACCCCCCCCCGAAAAAAAGGGGAAAAGGAAGCGAGCAGTAAGCAAGCTCCTGCGTCGGGGGGAGGTCCCCCCCGGCGCAGGAGCGTGCGACCTAAAAGGAAAAAAAAAGAAAAAAAACAAAACCCCAAAACATGCGTAAAATAATTGGGAGAAGGCCGGCCTCCACCCAAAAGTCAACAAGTCCACCAGTCAATGTACACACACTCGTCCCGAGTACAAGGGACAGACGGTAGCGACCCCGTGATATCAGTCAGTGAAGAGAAGAGGAGTTGTGTTAATATTTGTTGGAGTAATAATGGCCTGCAATTGTATGCTGCGCAATGTTAATTTTTTTTTATGGTGTGGCCTGATGTCATAGCCAGGCGGCCTGCTCACTCAGCAGCAGTCGTTGTTCCAAGGTAAGTGTGTGCAGACATTCATAACAGTGAACCATGCTCTGCTACCACTGTTAAGAACGTCTGCGCATGCTTACTTCTGAATGACTGCTGCGGAGCGAACACACAGTCGCCTTTACACCACTGGCTGTTACGTCATGCCACAGTTAAACAAATGAACAGCGTACAATTGCGCGCCATTATGACTCCACCAGATATTAACACAGACCATTGGTACCCAAACATGCAGGGTTGGGGGGGAAAAAAAACCGTTTTTTTTTTGTATTTTTTCAAGTGAAATTTGAAAAAGCCGAGGTTTGGGGAGCCTTTTTTCCGATTTTTTTAAACTACACATTTTTTTTCCAAGAAATGAAAGCTACTTATTATTTATTTTATTTAAAATGTATATTTATGTTCATAATTTCAAAAGATATGTATCAAATTGAGGTTATTTCTCTGATATTGACTCATAATTTCTCTCCTTCTACAGGTTATGGCTATCATGGGGACCCACAATTCTCGATGATGATATAGTATAATTATTAATATGAAAATAGAGATAGCTTTTCTACATTATTTTAATGCTTGTACCAGTTTTTTTTAAAAACCCAGAATAAAACCTTGGTTGGGGGGATCTTTTTCAAATTTTTTGTTTTTTGCCAACCCTGATTAACATGAGGTCAGGCATTCTATCTTTCACCAAGGCAGAAAGAGAAGTTGTACATCTGGTAGCAGAGCATGGTTCAACATATGTAAAGTGCTCAGCATTTGGCCTGGTCATCCACTTTACATCCAAAGTACAGCTCATAAAGTTTCTTCACATGTTTAGTCAACTGTCTCTTCTATTATTTTAATGTAGCTGATCCACATATATAACAGAAACTGTCTGGGGAATTTTTAAATTCTCTAGGCATTTTAGCTCTGTCTCCTGTAAAGAAAAAATACTGTAGTATGTGAAAAAGAATATAAATAGTAACAGCAACAAATATTAAATAAAAAGTAAAAATAGAAACCATTTATATAAGTTACAAAATTATCAAGCATTATGTAAGAGTTACCAGATAGGACCCATATAACTAAAAGAATATTGAGTATACTTTCATAAATTTCATAGGTTAGGTTGACAAATACTTTAGGAACACCCCATTAAAATTATATCAAAATCCATTTATCACTTTTAGAGTTGGCAGTTTCAGTACAATCCTGCTTGCATTCAATCCCTAAGGAACCATCAGTGTATTTAGTGTAAGTAAGATGGTAATTAATGAGAAAGTGGATGGTCACAGAAAAAGATGGATGTTATATTCGTGATTTATGCAAAAAAAATACCCCTTTATAAAAGGTTATTCTGATTTTAGTTTTTTTCCATTGTTGTAGTGTAATTTTTAAGTTAGATCAATAGAAAAAGTCTTTTTAATAAAAATGATATATCATTTGATTTATATAAAAGCCTTTAAATATTTTATTTTTTCCCTAACATTGTACACTCAAAGCGCCAATTCTTTGGCGCTTTGAGTGATATTTTATTTATTTTTTTTATATCTCATCTGGCGACTGCCTTCTAGGGCATAAGTCGCCGTACTCAAGCTAGCCTAAATCTAGGCTATATTAAAAGCCAAATTAAAAAGACAACAAAAAAGCAAAAGAAAAACAAACAAATTGAAAAAATATAGTGCAAGCTCCGTCGACGGGGGAAGGCCCACGCTTTGAGTGATAAAAACAAGAAAATAACAAATATAAAAAAGGAAAAAAGGCAAGATACAAGCTTAAAAAAAAGTAACAAGAAGGAAACACGCTCGGCATTAGGGAGAGACCCGCTTGCGCACGGCGCAGGAAGATGCGACCTGGAACAAACATTCAAACACTGCGGAGGAGGCGAGTCTCCTCCACAAAGTTGTATAGTCCGCAAGTCTTTGTGCACAAACCAGTGCTACGTACATGGGACAACATTTTTCACTTTTTATTTTAGGAGCCCATCTGGCGACTGCCTTCTTGGGCATAGCTCGCCGTACTCAACACAGCCTACTACTAGGCTATATTAAAAACAAATAATATGTAAATAACGATAAAAAAGGACAAAGGCTAAAAAACAACAAAAGAGAAAAAGAAAAAAGGCAACAAGAAGGAAGCGGGCTCTCTGGCGTCGGTGTAGGCAGGCCTGCCACCCACCCACCAGCGCAGGAACATTCAACCTACAACAAACAGTCAAATAAAGTGGAGGAGGCCAGCGTCCTCGAAAAAGTCGTATAGTCTGCAGGTCTGTATGCATGAAATAGTCCCGAGTACAAGGAACAAGCGGTGGCGACTCCGCTCGTCCCGGTACCGAGACAGATAACGTGTGCGAAGATCACGCAGACTGAGACATTCAAATAGAATGTGCCGAACAGTCTGGGGAACAACGCAGTCGTCGCAATAAGGTGCAGGCGAGCGCTCCATCAAATGGCGGTGCGTCCCGCGAGTGTGTCCAATTCGGAGACGACAGAAAGCAGCCTGAAGCCGTCGCGGCAGTGGGGAGTAGGTCCATGGTCACAGTCGCGGAGCAATAGCACGCAACTTTAAGTTCTCCTCGACCATCTCCCATTTTCTTAGCTCGGAGAGCTGACCGTATTCCTGCCATGTAATCGGTGTGAGGTAGAGCAAAACGCTAGTCTGGTGGCCCAGTCCTCGCGGACTCTTGGGTGCCCTCAATCCCTAATGTTCAGGAACCCAGCCAAAGATAATCTGGACATCCGCCTGGCTCGCCAAAACCGTGGCGTCACAAATATTGTGAACCAGAGGATGCGGAGATTCCAATGATTATGGCAACTTTTGCCCTAGTAGACAGTCGGCAGATGGGATCTCAAAATTTAAAAAAATAAATAAATAAATCGCTCAACCGTGTCGAAGCATATCGTCTGGACCAGGGGCAGTGTCCGCGCACGAAGCGAGAGGAAACGGAACTCAGTCAATGTAAACCTGTCGTTGAAGGGTTCTCTTCCTCTGGGAGTAAAGGCGAGTCAGCGGCCGTCCGCGACATCAGGACACGCATTGAATGCTGGCGGAGAGGCATCTCGGCTAGAGAATGCGGAGAAAGCGGTCGCGAAAGACTCCGCCACAGACATTGGGGGCGAGATGCGATCCCATTCTCCTGGAGAACAGGAGGAGGTCCCGCGAGAAGTGCCCCGAATCCTTTTGACTCGCTTCCACACCTCTACTAGAAGGATCTTCACGTTAAGTGTCAAAAGACATATGTCCACCAGGAACAGCAGCGGGCATCCGGGCGGCGCTTATAGCGCATGTAGGCATAACACTTCTGTTTGACGGCCGCCTAACACTCGGCTGACCATCACACGGAAGCAGTCGGCATGCAAAACGGGAAAACGTTCTAAGAATAGTAATTAGGCCCATGGCGATTAGGTTGCCGGAGAAGAGATCAGCGGCCTCATAAACCAACCTAAACTCCACGCCTGAGAGAGAGAAATCAGTCATTTCCTGAAATGCAGACCATCGCGCAGGGTGAAGCACCACCGGGACGGGCTCTCAGGCGGCAGCGGACCAGAAAATATTAGAATAGGAAAAGTGATCACTACCATGGAAGTAATCTACTACCCACCACCGGAAATCAGGCTGTGCATCCAGAAAGCACAAATATAGATTGAGACAGGAAAATGAGGCTGTTCTCGGGCAGTGATGAGTAAACTCATCCGCATTTAGGACGCCTTATCTCCAGCAGGTCGGCAATGACCTGACCTCTGCGATTGATCGAGTAGTTTCTGTCTACCTTTCTGATCCCCGCGTCTCGGCGACAGTGCCAAGACGCGGCAGAAGTCCCCGGCGTCAAAGTCGGCTGACAGTGAAATGTACGAAGAAATAATAGTATACTTCCTATCCAGGAACAGAGCTAATGCTGAAAGGAGGAATATGCCCTGGAGGCCACAAAGGACGAGGTAGCGGCCCCGCTGGTCCCGGGACAGGTAACGGACGCGAAGATTACTCAGACTGGGATATTCAACAAGAATGTGCCGAACAGTCTAGGGGACAACGCAGTCATCACAGCGAGTAGCATCTACCCACCATCGAGAAGTAGGCTCTCAATGGGTGACGTGAGGAAGGAACTGGTCGCCAAGCGAAAGCCGGTGTGGTAGATCGAGTCCACCTTCCGCAATATGTATACGCTCGGCTCCGGATGCATAAAACTTGCATCCGTAGTCAAGCTTCGAAAGAACAAAGGATCGATAAAAAGGAAAGGCAGTAGCTTTGTCAGCACCTCAGACGCTGAACGTCACGCAACGAAGAATATCTATAGAGCGGGTAGAAGAGACCCTAAGGCTGCGAATATGAGCCTCCCAGGTGAGGCTTCGGTCAAATACAAGAGCAAGGAACCCCATTTAGAAACAAGTCCATGTTGGGGTGAAGCCGTGGATGGCGGATGAAGTGCATCACCTTAATATTTGGAGTCGATGCCCGTATAGATCAAAAGGTCGTCCAAGTAAGGCCTAGCGAGAACATCTTCCGGCAGCAATGAGGTATGTAAATGATGTTCAGGACCTATCGTGTGTAGTCTCAATGATACCGTGTCGCCCGCCATGCGGTATCATAGGCCTTCTCCAGATCGACAAACACCGTGGAGTAGTGCTGTCTACGAAGGAAGGCCTCGCACACGGCATTTTCAAGTCAGAGCAGAGTATCCGATGTGGAGTGTAACTTGCGGAAGCCCCATTATGCGCAAGACAGGTCAGGTCGCATTCGCTGTCCAGAAAATAGGCTTATCTAAAATTTACCAATTTCTCCATCAACTTGAACAGGCAGGAGGTTAGAGAGATTCGGCGGAAACCAGCCGGGGTAGAGTGATATATGCCCGGTTTACAAAAAGGAAGCACAGTACAGATTCGTCAAGAGTCTGCGAGGATACCCTCTACCCAGATACTAGTGAACAATTTTAACAGAAACGCCATGCCTCGCCAACCCTGGTGTCGAAGTATGGCGTGCGGGACATCATCCGGACAAGAAGCGATGTCCGCGCACAAAGCGAGACAGGAACGCAGCTCACTCAATGTGAACCTGTCGTTGAAGGGTTCTCCGACTCTGGAAGTAAAATTCAATTGACGGCATTAAAGGACATCACAACTCGTAATGAATGCTGGTGGAGCAGCATCCCGACTCTAGCTGGGATGCTGAGAAATGCGGACAAGAGGTCGCGAAGGAGTTCGCCACAGACGCGGGGTTCAAGATTGCGGTCCAATTTTCCTGGAGAACGCGAAGTGGGTCCTGCTAGGAATTGCCCCGAATCCTTTTGACTCGCTTACACACCTCTGCTAGAGAGGTATTCTAGTTAAGTGAAGACAGGTATGCCCCCCAAGAAGAGCGGCGGACATGCTTCGAAATATACTGAAACTTAGCCCTAGCTTGACGAAATTCACCGACAGAGAAGTCGTTTGGGCGGCTCCTATAGTGTATGTAGGCATAACGGTTCTGTTTGAGGGCCGTCTCACACTCGGCTGACCATCACGGGAGCGGTCGGCGTGAAAAACGGCCAGACGTTCTAGGAATAGTAGATAGGTCCACGGCGATGAGGTTGCCGGAGAACTCAACGGCCTCATCTACCGACCTAAACTCTTCGACTGGGAGGGTAGCCAGAAGGCTACCCTCGGCATGGTTGCATACTGAAACGGCAGCGGCCCTGTGGCTCCCACGGAGGGAGAGGAGCCCAGTCTTTTTTTTCTTAAGAGGAGGGTGGGGAATGAACCCGCTTCTCTCTCCCAATGGTAGTAGCTCCTAGGCCAGATGGGTAGGCCTCAGCAAGATCCTTCTCCAAAATGGACAAGGTTCCGCCTGTTACACGAGCTCCAGACGAGTGAAGAGATCCCTCCTCTCCGTGTGAGTCCTCAGGGACCTGTGCCGTCTGAGGAGTTGCTTGCATATGGGTGGACACAGGTTCTGTTCTTAGCACCGAGCCTGGGTTAGACCCCATGGCGGATCCTATCGTATGGAGAGTACCCTTGGAGAGCAAAGGGGAGGTGAGGGAAACTCCCCTGCACCCATATACAAAGGAGAGGAGTAAACATCCTCTCCAGTTGAAGAGATTTGGAGCTGCCTAAGGGCGGATCCGACAATGTTACAGGGGAAGGTAGAGGGAGTGTTAGATTTTTTTTTATTGATAATCAGCATTGGTCATGGTGACCCTGTAATTATCACGGGATGCAAACGGTCATCACCTCATGCAGTAGGATGCTCTGCGAGGGGTGAACATGGGGCCAGCAAAAACAGCTGCCGCCATTTGAGGCCACTCCTACCGCCTAGTGACTGGCAACCCATCAGCATGATGGCTCCACCTTGGGCACAGCTTAAAATTGATAGACAGAGAAAGGAGAAAGAAAGGGAGCATGAGTGGGGATGACGGAGGTTGTTAAAAACCCACCACTCCAGATCGGAGCTCAGGAGTGAGGGGACAGCGTCCCCTCCCCCCTCAGGACACATCTAGGATAGTTGGGTGAGAGGAAGCTGGTCAGCATCTACCCTGTGAAATTAGAGGCTGACCACATAAAGTTGTGGGAGTGAGGAAGTAGGGTAAAAACGGAGGCTGTCAGAAAGAAGAGGCTAAGCTGGGGTCAGGCGGGGCGCTGAGTCACGTCAGCATGGCGGCGAGGGAGGCGAATTGCCACGCCCCTTATGGGGACCCAATGCCCTCATCTACTGACTTAAACTCCTCGACTGGTCAGGAAACTCGGACCACGGCACCAGCATGAAGCACCACCGAAGTGGGCTCTCATTCTGCAGCGGACCAGAAAATGATATTTGAATGGGAAAGAGATCACTACCATGGAGGATGGAGCATCGACTAACCCCCATCCAAAACCAGACTGTGCATCCGGAGAGCACAAAGATAGATAGCAACAGGAAAATGAAGCGGTTCTTGAGGAGTGATGCGTAAACTCATCCAAAGCCCTGAATCCTGGGATTGATCGAGTGGTCTCCCAGGAGGGTGCGTTGAGGCATAAGACGTCCCGGGAAGAGCCGGGCGCGCCAGGACCAAGTCCTTAGCCTCGGGAAATGAGACTATACTGGGATTGAACCGCAGGATTTCCTTCTCAAGGATATGCGCACTCAATTGTTTAGAAAAAGTGGCTTGCGGCTCTCCCTAATTCACTCACTTGGCTTTATGGTGTGCGGCCTTGGAGCAACTTACAGACTTCGGGTAACCCACAATTTGCACGTCTACAGGAGCGATTTGTATGGACAAAGTGGTGGCAGTACTAGCACCTCCGAGGCAGTGGCATGAATGCCTTAACGCGGTAGCGATACCAACCAGCACGCACCGACTCAGGGAGCTTGTCACTGTTGAACATGAAGAAGTGTGTATGGTAGAGTGCGGCGTCACACTCACAGGCATGGCATCAAGTGTCCGAAGGAACTAATCATGGCCGCCTTGGAAGGATCCGACACATTCGCCAGAATGCTCCCGCCTGAGAAAGGCGGGAGCATGTTGGCCCTTGGCCAACATGCTGCCATCAGTGGAGCGAATAACAAAGAAGACTTTGAACCCAGCAGGCTAAAAAACGTCAGGTAATCTCTGAAAGATGGGCTCGATGTAATCGAGGCTTTAATCTGTGCACTTGCAATATGGGATCTAGTCTGGGACTCCCCACCCTTGGGAGCACCGGGGGCGGATGTGCCGATCTCTGTTTAGTCACTTATTGAAACGGCAGTGGACCAGTCAGTTCCCGTGGCTTCCACGGAAGAAGCAGAGCCCTGCGTCTTATTTTTGTCTTCTTCCTGTTTCTTTCTTTTTAGGAGAGGAGGGTGGGGAATGAACCCGTTTCTCTCCTCCCCAGAAGGAGCCCTTAAGCCAGATGAACCGGCCTCCGCAAGTTCCTTCTCTGAAATGGAGAAGGTCTTGGCTGTCACAGGGGCACCAGCTGGGGGAGGATCCCTCCTCTCCTTGTGAGGTCTTGGGGATTCCAAGATGTCTGAGGAGAAGCTTGCCAACCAAAGATGTTTCGAGTGGAGCCCCTCCACCACCACAGTGGTGTTGTCACCAAATATCTCATCCACTCCAACACCAACACACGGAAATTTCAGAAGTTTGTGACAAATAGAAAGTAGAAAAAAAGGTGATGGGCTTAATCCCCTAACTCCCATATATTAGACCTTCTGACTTTTTTCTTGAGTGTGTGATGAAGAATTCAGTCCATGCTGAAAAAACAAGCAGAAGAAATTAACCAAGATTGGGTGCCAAAGTGTGTGCTTTTATGTGGTAGATGGAATTTATAAATGCATTAAAGAACGTAGTGAGCATTTCTAACACTTGCTCTATTTATACTTTATAACTATTGTTTTAATATCATGTCCATTGAAATTTTTTAAGTTGTGACTAGAATTTCAATAAATATTAACTTTGGAATACATACTTATTTACTGCCTGGTTACTTCTGCTTCACATGTTACATAACAAAACTATGATGCAAGACTTCAAAAGAAAATTAGAATCCTCAAAGATTTTGCAACAAAATTGTCATAAATAAACAAAGCATAAACAATACCTCTTTAGAACCTTTAATGTTTTGTTATTCATATGCGGGAATCTTTTGTCCAAGAAGTCAAAGTTACAATTCTTTTCTTTACTCAAAATTTCATTGAGAAGTGAATAGTTTTTCGGTAACTTGAGAAGAGCGACCCAGATGTGTTTACGGTATTTACTTGGAAACTCATGAAACTCTTCCAAGATGTCTTTCCACTTGGTGCTGGTAAAAAGCAGTTTCTGGTAGACATGAAGTAGGATTAGAGTGAGCTGATAAGAGAATTCAACATCCACCATCTAAACAAGCTTTACTGGAATTCTGAGGACAGAGGCAAAATTCTTGCAATAAGTTAACTCAAAAAGCAAGACAGAAGAAAAAAATGCATGAATAGTAAAAAGAATTAATGGAGGTGATACAAACTACCTCGCCATAGCACATGGATCGCTGCTATATGCCCTACTGACCATGCAGAAATAAATTACACAATTCAGCCACAAAATAATCCTAGCACATCTGCATGGACAAATAACTTTAGGGAAAAGGAACGGGCTTTCATCCAACTATGTACCACATAGTCTGGAATGAGCACTATGCAATCTTCCATGGGAGATAACAGCACCTCTGCCAATATAAATACCCAGTTCAGAATAACCACAGGAATGGAACATCAATCTATCACTCAGTCACACACACTTGCCAAACTGCACAGAAATGGCTCTCCAGCTCAAGAAAGCACAAGCTTCATAATCTCTCAGCATTTGGGAAGACATGTGCACTCTCACTTGGGTCTGCAACTTTGTGCCAAATGATGATGCTACTCCTACAATTAAACTAATTATTTCATTCACATAAGTCAAAGTAATCACAATCAAATTAAGCACACACTCAAACTACAGGTACTCACACAAAATTGGAAGCATGCTACAATTATCACAATCTCTAAGCCCAATGAAATCCTATAATAGCTTCTTTATACTAATCCATCACTCTTCTGTAACACTTCCAAAGTCCTAGAATGCCTCATCCTAAACCATATTACCCTACAGTCATGGAATTTTTTTTAGACTATTATATTTTTCATATAACAAAATTTTTGTGTTACATCATGGGTCCAAAGAAAGTGAGTGCTAAGGCGACTAGTGAGATGAAAAATGTATGATGTCAATGGAAATTAAACATGAGCGAGGTGTGCGAGTGAGTGATTTAGCCAGGTAGTATGAACACAGTACATCAACGATCTGTACAATACTCAAACAGAAGGATGTTATCAAAAGTGTAACGCCTGCCAAAGGGATAACAATTATCACTAAGTTAAGGACAAGCATCCATGATGAAATGGAAAGGCTTCTGTTATTGTGGGTTAAGGAGCAGCTAGCAGGATACCATTACTGAGTTACTCATATGTGAGAAAGCTAGCACTATTTACAGCATTTTAAACAGGAGACATCAACGGAGCAGTTCAAAGCTAGTCGTGGTTGGTTTGATAATTTTAAAAAAGGAATGGGCATCCACTCGGTAGTGATGCATGGGGAAAGATTGAGTTCAGATGTTAAAGCTGTGGAGGAGTACATTGAACGTTTTGCTGCACTTATTGTAAAGGAAGGCTACATCCCTCAAAAAGTTTTCAACTGTGATGAGACAAGCCTTTTTGGGAAGATGCCACGGAGGACATTCATAATGGTTGAGGAGAAGCAGCTCCTTCTCCATAACCCCATGAAGGATAAATTAATGCCAGCAGTGACTGCCAAATCAAGCCACTCCTGGTGTATCATCAGAAAACCCACAAGCTTTCAACACTTACAAGATTTTGAAACAAAAACTCAAAGTTATGTGGAGAGCAAACGCAAAGGCATGGGTCACCAGGCAGTTTTTTACCGAATGGGTAAATCTGGTCTTTGTTCATGCAGTCAAAAAATATTTGCTGGAAAATAACCTCCCATTGAAATGTTTGCTTATCCTCAACAATGCTCCAGCTCACCCCCTGGGACTTGAAGATGACATTCTTGATGAATTCAAGTTCATCAAGACCCTCTATCTCCCCCCCAATACCACACCAATCTTCCAGCCAATGGACCAACAGGTCATCTCTAACTTTAAAAAGCATAGCATTTGTTCCCTGCTGCTTTAAGGTTACTGAAAACACCAACCTCACCCTTCCTGAATTTTAGAAGGAGCATTATATTGTTATTTGCTTGAAAATTATTGATTTGACATGGCAGGGTGTAACCTTAAATTCAGCATGGAAGAAATTGTGGCCTGTTTGTGTAGCTGAAAGGAATTATATACGGTTCAATTTGCAGTCAGAGTCCAAAATAAATAATCACTTGTTATAATGTAATGACAAGCGGTTAGAACAGCTCTATTCGCGTCTGGGTGGTTGACTTTGAAATCAAAGACAGGCCCCGGGAAATATTTTTTAGCATGTTCTGAGCCAGCATCAGCGCAAGACACATATATTACTTAGTGAATATAAAGTAAAATTTCGGAAGTAAACCAAGACTTCACAGCCCAGCTGAAACTAAATCTGGATCCCCCAAAATTTAAGTATCTTTGCACATTGTTTTTTGTTAGAAGTAGTATGAAAATAAGTATAAACTTGTGTATAAATAAAAACTTTGGAGTTACTCCGCAAGTGATAAGTAAATAGCAGGTGGGTACAAATTTATTGTTACACAAATTCGTAACAATGCACAAGATAACTTTTTGCCACATCTTCATTGGATGTACATCTCACAATTGGAACCAATCACATTAAACTTCAATTCGTCGCTAAAAGGATCCTGTTCAAATGACATGTTCATGAGCAGAATGAAGACAGGCTCTTTAATTCTACTTGGAGATCAGAGGTTTCTCTGCCAGTGACTGAGCAAGCAAGAAACTGTTTTGCGTGATAGTTGACATCAGAGGTGGAGCTGAACTCTCGCGCTATCTTGGCAGCAATCTTAAACCTAGCCTTCAGTGACATTCTAACCAAAATACGATCCTGTCTTGGTAACGTTTTACGAGGTCTACCGTTTTAGGTCTGTCGATCCTGATGACTTAAAACGAGCTACAATTCGTTACACAACACTTCTAGACCTTCCTACAGTAGTTGCTATCACAGAATTTGACTTGCCCTCTTGGTAAAGTGAAGGCACACAATCCTTTGGTTTTCATCATAGGACATTGATCGTCTCTCACAAGCTGCCATGTGGACAGTTGAATGTCCAATAATGTATGATCATAAGAAGTAACTGTTAGCTCATCAACAGTCTCCTAAACACCAATACCTCAGTTGGTAGTTCAATTTTCTAAGTGACCCTTAACTTTTGGTTGCTGCAATTTGGAAGATAGTTTGTTTATTTCTTCATAACTTACGAAATATCTATTCCATTTACTTGAAATTTTGACAAAAGATAGATATTAGATATATCTAAATATATGTATAATATATAGTCTGAACATTTTGTTAAACTATAATAAATATTTAAATACTTGTTCTTACTGACCCTTATATTAGTAAATATATATATATTAGAGATGGGACGATTAATCAGAATTGGGATCAGGAATCATGAGAATTGTTAATTTTGGGGGAGAATCGGCATTGTTAAAATTAATCCCAGTTTTCCGATTCTAATAATGTTTCCTTAAAAATTTCAGTACATAAACTCTTTCAACAGTGCTTTTTTAAGTTTTTAACTTACTTTCATACTTGCAAAATAGTTGAATCAGAATTTTAAACATTATTTATTTCCCGTTAGTATCAATCAAATTATGTATCTACTCATCTGTCCTATTATTCAGTGAAATTATAACATTACATAATAAGTTATTTACTAATAGAGTTAGATTAGTCGACAAGAATGCCTCACTATTTAATATTAATCAATATTGGAGATCTGACTGTATAAAAAATGTATTGTATGTTTAATTGTTTATGTGCGTGAAATGAACGACTACTCAGGGCTCATTTAGAGCAGCTGATGCAATTCTAAGATGCTAGAGCTTTGTTCAGCAGCGCTGCCAAAGTTGGAACATTCATACAAATTTGGTACGTTTTTGCCATAAAAAACCCACTTCTGACACCATGATTCGTATAAATATGGTACCTATTTGCAGAAAAGAACCACTTTTTATACCATTTAACTTTTGTTTTATGGTTTAATTAGATTTGGTACAATTTTACCAATTTTATTACGCTTTCAGAGTAAGGTTTGGTACATACTATTGCTAAAAAAATTTTGGTAGCCTTGCTGTTCAGTTGACTAACAGCCACTGTATAGTTAAGTTATACTGTGCGATTTTTTTTTTTTAAGGGGCTATCTGGTGACTGCCCACTTGGACATAAGTTGCCACAAACAAACAGCCTAGTTTAAGACTACTTTAAAATAAATATTTGAACAGAAACAACAATAAAAAAGAGATAACAATCAGGAGGCATGCTCTAGCGTCGGGGGAAAGTCCCCCTCCACCCAGGAAGAGGAGCGTGTGACCTAGAAGGAAAAAATAACAATAACCATAAGAATAACAACAAGAAACCTAGTTAAATAAAAGGAAGAAGGCCGGCCTGCCCCCAAAAGTCAACAAGTCCACCAGTCAATGTGCACGCACTCGTCCCGAGTACAAGGGACAGGTGGTAGCGACACCACCCATCCTGGTACCGGGAAAGGTAACGTGCGCGAAGATCACACAGACTAGGACATTCAAATAGAATGTGCCGAACAATCTAGGGGACGACGCAGTCGTCGCAATAGGGCGCAGGCGAGCGCTCCATCAAATAGCGATGCATCACACGGGTGTGTCCGATTCAGAGACGACAGAAAGCGACCTGAAGCCGTCGCGGCATTGGGCATGTCCAGGAAACCAGCAGAAGATAATCTCGACATCCGCCCGGATCGCCAAAACCGTGGTATCACGGATATCGCGAACCAGGGGATGCGGAGATTCCAATGCCCCGAGAGCACTCAGGGCGCTTTGTGAGTCCCTATAGATCACAATCGGGTCTCCGAACCGGGCACGTCGCGTAATCTCCCGTACCGAGTGGTGTATTGCCACCAGCTCGGGAGTGAAGAAAGACGCAGCGTCTGGCAAAGCCCCGCTGACTTCAACAGAGAGGATATGGCGTGGAAGCCGACCCCTCTCTTCGGAATTGGAGCCATCCATATACACTGGCACGGTTCCAGCGTGACACGAGGTGTGCTCCAAAAAGGTCGAACGCAATATTCCCGGCGCCGTACAAGCTTTGGGAGCAGAAGCGTGGCGACAAATAGCCAAATGTGGTATCCTCCAGGGTGGCGTCCTGGGCAGAACCATGGGCGCCACCGGCCCGAGAGCTATACCTAGCTCTCGAAGGAGTTTCCTGGCCCTAAACCCAAAAGGCTTAGGGTATGACTGGCTTCTCTCGGCGGCATAGGCACCGTCGAGATCAGCTGCGGATGCAGTGAGAGCTGTTGAGGACTGAGAGAGGCGCCGGGCTCGCGCATACAGGCGTAGAGCGAGTGGCATCTCCCTAGCATCGACCAACAGGCTCTCAATTGGGGAAAGTGCAGAAGGCACGGGTCGTAAGGCAAAGGCCGGTGTGGTGGATCGAGTCCACCTTCCGCAATAAACGCTCGGCTGCGGATGCATCAAACTCGCATCCGAGGTCGAGCTTCAAACGAACAAAAGATCGATAAAAAAGTAAGGCAGTGTCCCTATCAGCACCCCAAGCGCTGAACGTCACGGAACGGAAAACGAAACCTGTGCGCTTCGGCATAGCGAGAGACGCGGTTCAAAGCCTGTTGGAGTCGACGCTCCAGAGTTGGCATCTGGGCCGCGCCAAAAGAGATCGAAAGGTCGTCCACGTAGAGCGTAGCGAGAACATTTTCCGGCAGCACTGAGAGTGTGACACTGAGGACACTTCCCTGCGGGACACCCTCTTCCTGCTCCTTTGGGCCGGAGAGGGCTCCCATAACCCGTACGCGGAATCGACGATCTCGCAAAAATTCAGATATAAACATTGGGATGCGTCCCCTCGCTCCAATCGTGTGGAGAGTCTCCATGATACCGTATCGCCATGAAGTATCATAGGCCTTCTCCAGATCGAAAAACAGCGTGACGTAGTGCTGTCTACGAAGAAAGGCCTCGCAGATGGCATTTTCCAGTCGGAGAGGAACATCCGACGTGGAGTGGAACTTGCGGAAGCCGCACTGTGCAGAAAACAGATGGCCGCCGTTGTCCAGGAAAATGGCTAATCTAACATTTACCAATTTCTCGATTAACTTGCACACGCAAGAGGTTAGAGAGATTGGGCGGAAACCGGCTGGAGTAGTGATATCTCTCCCCTTTTTGCGAAAGGCCGGCAGCGATTCGCCAGGAATATGGGAGAAGACCCTCCACCCAGATCCTGTTGAACAAAGGCCATGCCTCACTCACCCAGGTGTCGAAGCATGGCATACGGGATTCGTCCGGAACATAGGTCGTGTCCGCGCACGAAGCAAGAGCGGAGCGCAACTCACTCACAGAAAACCTGTCGTTGAAGGGTTCTCCGCCTCTGGAGGTAAAGTCCAGCCGGCGGCCTTCCGCGACATCACGACGTGCATTGAATGCGGGCGGAGCAGCATCCCGGGTAGAGAATGCGGAAAAAGCGGTCGCGAAGGATTCCGCCACGGAAGCGGGGTCTGAGATTGCGGTCCTATTCTCCTGAAGAACGCGAGGGTGGTTCTGCGAGAACTTGCCCCGAATCCTTTTGACTCGCTTCCACACCTCTGATAAAGGGGTCTTCCCGTTAAGTGAAGACACGTATGCCCGCCAAGAAGAGCAGCGGGCGTGCTTCGAAATATACCGGAACCTAGCCCTAGCTCGACGAAATTCAGCGACAGTGATACCGTTCGGCGGCGCTTATAGCGCATGTAGGCAGAACGCTTCTGTTTGAGGGCCGTCTCACACTCGGCCGAACACCATGGGAGTGGTCGGCGTGCAAAACGGTAAGACGTTCTAGGAATAGTAGTCAGGCCCGCGGCGATGAGGTTGCCGAGGAAGAACTCAACGGCCTCATCTACCGACCTAAACTCCTCGACTGAAATAGAGAATTCAGTCATTTCCTGAAATGCAGGCAACGGCGCCCGCGCCAGGCACCACCGAGGTGGGCTTTCAGGCGGCAGTTGCCCTGAAAATGATATTTGAATGGGAAAGTGATCACTACCATGGAGGTCATCGACCACCCCCCAATCAAAATCAGGCTGTGCATCCGAAGAGCACAAAGATAGGTCAAGGCAAGAAAATGAAGTGGCCCTCATCCACGTTTAGGACACCTATCTTAAGCTCTTCGATCAGATCGGCAAGGACTTGTTCCCTGGGATTTATTGAGTAATCTCCCCAAAGAGGATGCCTGCTGTTCAGATCTCCAAGCAAGAGAAAGGGCCTCGGCAACCGTGCCACGACGCGGCCGAAGTCCCCTGCGTCGAAGTCAGCTGCCGGTGGAATGTACGCAGAAATGATAGTATACCTCCTATCCAGGTGAAGCTGCACAGCCACTGCCTGAAAGGAGGTATCTAAAGTGAAAGAAAGAACGGAGACATCATGCCGGGTGTAAACCGCGCATCCCCCAGCCCGGCCAGCCCGCGGTGGTGGGGTCACAAGACCCTTGTACCCCGGGAGGGCGGGTAGAGGGCACGCGCCTAGCATGGTCTCCGGCAGAAAAATAGCTAACGGGGAACGGGACGAGACGAGCCTCCGTAGCTCCTCCCAGTTGGCCAGGAGTCCACGGCAATTCCATTGAAGGAATATGCCCCCCAGGCGTAGCTCGGAGGAGACGCGGGGGACCTCTTCAAACTGAAGACCCTCACGGGAATGGCCGTACCTTCCCGGAGGCAGAACCCCGGGCGCTGTTGGCCGGACAAAGCGCTGAAGGTGCTGTCAATCTCGAGGACATATTGGGGGAGGTTGGGCTCGCCATGCGAGTCTTTTCCTCCCTCCGCCTCGAAACCTTGGGCGGGCGTTGTGGCTTCGGAGGCGGGGGGCCCTCTTTTCGAGGAACCACCGTCTCCGAGCCACTCAGCCCACCACTAGGCGTGGGCGAAGGAGCCGAAGCTCCTTTCTTGCTGTCCTCCTTTCGGCGGACACCTTCAGGAACCCGGAAGATGGCCTAGCGACGAATTTCAGGGGTGTTGCCTCCTGTGAGTCTAACGACTCGGTGGAGGCGCGTGGACGTTTCGCCTTACGGGAAACGGTCACGCTGGGGAAAGAGGGAGGAGCCCTGGCTATAGCCGGGGCTGGGTATGAACCCTTTTTGCCGCCAGCTTTACCCGGGTTGAGTAGAGCCCGCAAAAGGGCTCCGAATGGGCGCGGAAACAACCGTGCTCGTTGGCCTGGATGGGCCAGGAGCCGAGGGTGCCTTTCTAACTATTGAGGCATATGACGTCCCAGGCAGAGCCGGGCGCGCCAGGACCAAGTCCTTAGCCTCGCAGAATGAGTCGATCCTGGGCCTGAACGGCCAGGATTTCTTTCTCGAGGAGATATGCACCACATTGCTTCGAAGTGGGGTGCGGCGCTCCGCAATTGACACCCTTGGCCACACATGATTTAGAATTATTGTGTGCGGTCCTTGGAGCAATTTACACAGACTTCGGGTGACCCCGACTTTGCACGTCTACAAGAACGATTCGTATGGCCAAAGCGGTGACAGTAATAGCATCGCCATGGCAGTGGCACGAATGCTTTCACGCGGGAGCGGTACCAACCGGTACGCACCGACTCAGGAAGCTTGTCACAGTCGAACGTGACGAAGAGTGTAGGGGTGGGTCTCGAGGCCCCTCCCTGTTTTCTCATCACAAGTTCGACCTTGACCGCCCCATGGTTGGCCAGCTCTAAAGTGATGTCCTCAATGGAGTAGTCAACAAGTTCCCTCGCATAAACAAATCTTTTCACAAAGTTCATGGTAGAGTGCGGCGTCACACTCACCGGGGTGCCATCAAGTGTCCGAAGAGCACTTATCTTAGCCGCCTCGGCGGGATTCGCTGCATTCGCCAGAAGGCTCCCGTCCGAGAAACGGGTCTCCTTCGGCTCTCTACCAATTGCACTAGCTAATCCTCTCCTCTGATGGATCATGTTGCCCTTGGCCAACATGGTGCCATCAGTGGAGCGAATAACGAGGAAGCGTTTGAAGCCAGCAGGCTCCAAAACACCAGGTAACCTCTGAATGAGGGGCCCCGATGTTATCGAGGCTCCGCCCTGTGCACTTTAGGTGTTAGTCGGGGGCCCCAGGCCCGGTGGGGCAGAGGGGCCAGATGTGCCGATCTTGGCTTGGTCGCCTACAGCAGACCCATCCATCCCCGCAGCCCCCACGGATGGAGAGGAGCCCCGAGTCTTTTTAGTCTTTGTCTTTTTTTCCACCGGCAGAAGCCCCTAGGCCACATGAACCCGCTTCTTCCCTCCACCGGCAGAAGCCCCTAGGCCACATGGACCGGCATCAGCTAGGTCCTTCCCCGAAATCAAGAAGGACCTGGTGGTCGCAGGGGCACAGGTTGGAGGAGATTCCTCCCCTCCTTATACTGCCTCGGAGGCACCAGCCGTTTGAGGAGGACCTTGCATAGGGGGGGATTCAGGTTCGGTGCTTGGCGCCGAGCCCGGATTCCCCCCCTGGAAGGCCCTACCCTCTGAGGCTGGGTTTCCTCAAGGACCATGTCTATCACAGGAGGGGCCTCCAGTTGGCCATCCCCTCCCAGGACATCGCAGGTCCCTGCGATATATATATATATATATATATATATATATAAATATATATAAATATATAAATATAAATATAAATATAAATATATAAATATAAATATATAAATATAAATATATAAATATAAATATATAAATATAAATATATAAATATAAATATATAAATATAAATATATAAATATAAATATATAAATATAAATATATAAATATAAATATATAAATATAAATATATATATATATATATATATATATATATATATATATAGCGGTCAATAAGTTTTGCGAATCGGTAGGGCAAAACAGAGGAAGGGGGATGGCTGTTTGTGGGGGTGTTAGGACAAGTTATGACAAGTCAGGACCTGCAGCCGCACGATCCTGCCTCGTTAAGTAACTTATTCTCGCCAGAGAAACCTCCCTCCGTTATCCTCGCCCTTGAAGAAGACCCTCCCCGAGTTCAGTCCTCCTCCATAAGGAAATTAGTAATGAAGGAGAAAAGCACTCCAAGTTAGCTTGATTTAAGAACCAAGTTCGACTCACTCTTACCAGAGAGACCATGACTGCCTAGGTGTTGCATAAAGCACCGTATTGGTTCTCGTCCTTGAAGAACCCCCCCCCCCCCCGGAAAGAATGTGTTTACCCCCCCCCCGGAAAGAATGTGTGGACCCCCCAGCTGCCACCCTCGCCAAAACGACCGTGTGATCTCGCTCATCTACATCTGGCCTGCGGCACGCGTCGAGAGTCAATAACATTCTGGAGGCCTTTTAAACTCCAGATGAGTCCGATGTAGTAGTTTGTTTGTCCGCCTCCCCTCCCCTATGTCTAATCTCTTTCTTCTTTTGCAGAATGTGTGTGGGTGTGGATCGTGTGATCACCGTCTTTACTTTGTGTGGGGGGGACTCGATGGATCTCTATTGTGCTCCCCCATTCATCTCCTGTTTTCTTTTTAGGCGGATTCTTTCAGCATAACTATAACGTGTTAGGTAAAAGTTTGGAAGTAAAGTTCGTGACTGAGGAAGGAAGAGCCGCCTAGACGGAAGATAGGTGAGTGAAGATTGTGTGAGAGTGGATATGGTTGAATGAGTTAGGAGTAAAGATGTTTGAGTGTGGCAGTGAATAGGTGACTGAATGTGCCTTCTCTTTTCCAGTTCCGTGGTACCGATTGTCGTCGACATCTGGCTTTCAGACTCGGCTGAAGCCAATCCTGACCCTCGCAAGTGCGCCTACCTTTTGGGGCAATTTTCTAAGGTGTGGACCTTGGCCAGCACCTTCCAGTCTCCAGGGAGTGGTTGAAGCAGCATCCAACCAACTGTGACCCAGCAGTTGGTACCAACAAGCGTCCCAGCAACCCCAAATCCTCGGCTTTGCTGAGTCCTGGACCCCTCAGAATCCCGCAGAAAGTGATCCACCTCCCACTTTCTCCAACACGTCTCACTCCATTAGATAGTTAAGGGTGCACCCGTCTGTCGCGATATTTTGATTGTACTATACGTTTGTGTGGCCAAGATCTTGTGTAAGGCCCTTTTGTAAATATATACGTGTGGTGGTTGGCCAGAGTATTGTGAGGCCAACTGTATGTATATATATACATATAGGTAATGTATTTTGGTTTAGGTTGAGGGTTGTTTATATTTTGGGTTGATTATTTTGGATTGTATTATTTTTCTAGAATTAGGGTTTCTAAATTAAATTTAGAAAATACTCTCTCCTCAATACCCTCTTCTTGAACCACCGAGCTGACCTTGTCAGGGCGGCGGGAACTTTTGGCTAGGGACTCGCGATCCCGCCGCTACACCGTAAGCCTAATTCTTATATTATTGTTGTGTGTAGAGAAAACGTTAACCAACTTTTGTGGGTAAACTAATTTAATTAATTCTTGTTTATAATAATATTGAGAGTAGTGCTGTAGTTAATGTTTAAATGTTATGTATTCAATTGATAAAGGTAAAATATAAGTTTATTTTGGGATTAATGTTCGTTTCTCTTATATATCCTTACGTGTTTCGTAACGGCTCTGTTCGTTAAGATATTCTTATAATATCAAAATATATTAGACACTCTTAGCACTCTTAGAATAGAACAAAAAGGAGGGAGAATTCTACGACAGTCTCCATGTGATATTCCCTGTTCTTGCTCGATTTCTTCGACCTTCACCCGTCGATTTTCGAGGATCACCCTCTACACAGGGGCCACATTGTACTCGTTGGTCACGTCTGACAGGCGTCCTGGACGGGGGGTCATCTTCAAGGGACTCACGACCATGGCGGAACTCCCTATTCCAGCAAGCAATGGTTGCATAGGAAGGGGCGGTATCGGTGTCGGTGTACACTGCAACTATGCATTCATGGATCTCTTTTGCATTCTTGCCTCCCTTCGTCAAAAATTTGATCACTGCACGGTACTCAACCTTCTCCATTGTTGAAAAATTTGTGATTGACGATCTGCGATCAGCTATTGCTTCTTAAATAGACGAGGCAGGAGCGCACGGCTGCAGGTCCTGACTTGTCATAACTTGTCCTAACACCCCTACAAACAGCCATCCCCCTTCCTCTGTTTTGCCCTACCGATTCGCAAAACCTATTGACCGCCCCTCGTATATATTTGGCTATAACTCTACACATGGTTTCAGACCACTACACTCAATAACACCTTTTCTTACAAACCTCACACAAGCAATCTTTGAGGGCATCAACCAAGAACAACCACACAGAACACACTATAACATTACAATTTAGTAAAACTTTCAATGCCATATCTTGCCCCAACCTCATAAACAAAGAATATAAAAAGAAGGGGTGACGCCAACCTTTTGTGGAGGGACGCACCCATGTGACATTTGTTGGCCAGAGATCAACCATCAAAATTTTCCAATTGGTATTCTCCACTCTCTTTAAACTCTACATGCTCAACATACCCACACCCCAGACATGCAGATCTTCATACACAGATGAGATCTCTCCCCTGCACCAACCACAATAAAGAGACAGCTACTCATCCCCTACAACTCTACCTCAACATGTTACACACTTCATTCCCAACCAAGTCCACGGCTAGCCACCACACTTAAACAATAAACAAGACCCCGTACCACACACCTAAAATACTTTGTGTAATATAAAATACATCAATGACATTGAAACAGCATGTTACAAACATACATAAAAACAAATGTACACAAAACAATACAGTAAAATCAATAACTCAACATTTGGACAAACTAAGAAATGACAACCAGTTTTAGAAATAATTTATACACTCCAAGCCCTGCTTGGATAGTTTTTCCAGAAACATATCCACACCCATTTCACTCAATGTTCTATCCACTCATTATCATACATCACTCTGCTGCATGCGCAGTCATCTAACATCCACCTTTCTGAATCCTCCCTCCCTCATGAGGACAAAGTTGACTTGGCCAGACTGTGGTATGGACATCACCCATTCCTCCTGAGATACCAGAAGAGACTGGGTGTGCTGATCCAGAATGCAACCCCACACAATTCCAAAATAATGGAAGACTGCACTGCACACAATACATGCCAAAACAAATACTCCCCAAGGGCTATGTATGAAAACCTGGTACATGCGACATCCTTCCTCGGGTTTTAAGGCTGCTTGGCCAGAGTGAAGATCATCAAAACAGTAAGCACCTTTTCATTTTAATATAATTTCAACACAATCAAATTACACTTTATCTTCTGTACACAACATTTGATCTTCAATACTTACATATCTATTTTTCTAAAGAACATTCATTACTCAGCAATCATAACTGCATAGCAAACTTTATCAATATTAAAAGTTGCTAACCAAGGAAGGAGTCACTCTACTACAACTACCAGGAAGAAGTTTGTGCAAGAAGTAGAGGAACTAGAGGAGCAAGTTAGAGTGGGTCAGTGGTGCTTAAATTTACAAGGTGACCAACTTGTGACTGCATTAATCATGAATTTAAAAGCCATAGTTTAGAAGCTACTCATGAGCTGACTATCATATCACCTCACTTGAGACCTCAGGGGAAGACTGCTCGCCATGGCAGCATTCCTGAGTGCTGCTGGGTTTGACCAAAGAAAACCTGGAGGCCACGGAGTTAGTAAAGGTGATGACTCAAGTGAGTAAAATAGAGGAAAAGAAAGCCTATGACTCATCAAAATAGCCATTAACACCCTGATGAAAAGGACCATAGAAAAGGAATTACATCCAAACACAATGAGAACTTCCGTAAGTCAATGATTTTACTTGCAAATATACTTATGGTAACATGAAATCAAGACCTTCTTCATGCTACTAAAATGTATTACTGATTAAAGTATAGTCATAATTCCTTATCTAGGGGTTCATACAATAAAAGAAATGTAAGAAATTTTCAATTCAATTAATAAAAGGAATTGAACCACAATAACTAGAAGCACAATATAAAGCTTGATTATGGCAGTAATTTTAAATAAAATTACCATTCACTTACTGCTTTATTGATTTCCTCCTCTCTATGACCATCAAGTTTCATAACATCAAATTCTATTTCTTCAAACTCTTCTTTGAATTTCAGTTTATGAACAGGTTTGGGTAGGAAGGATGGAAGTGTGTACAATTTTGTAGTCCCACTACTGTATACAATTGCAAGCAGAAAACCATCACTGCTGATATTAAAACTACCTAAATGAGAAAAAACTGCATAAGAGAAAGTAAACTTGTCAATTTAAGCATTTATTCTGAGTCTAGATCATTTGTATTAATAAAATAGAAGCTATGAGAAATATTATACCGAATCGAAAAATGTGAGATGGAAAAACTAACACCTTTGGTACACCTGCATAAAATTAAAATGGAGAGAGGATAGTAGGGTTTGGCGCTATTTTTTTTGTTTATATATATATCTCCTCTGGCGACTGCCTTCTAGGGCTTAAGGCGATGTAATCAAGCTAGCCTAGATCTAGGCTATATTAAAAGCCACATAAGAGAAAACAAAAAATAAAACAAAAATACAAACAAAGAGCAAAAGAAAAACAAACAAATTGAAAAAATATAGAACGAGCTCCGTCGACGGTGGAAGGCCCGCTCTCCCCCAGCGAAGAGTACCACGATCCATAGTAGAATAATAAATAACGGGGAGAAGGCCGGCCTCCTCCAAAAAGTTTAAAAGTCCACAGGTCGGTGTGCACGAATACGTCCCGAGTACAAGGGACAGGCGGTAGAGACCCAGCCCATCCCGGTACCGGGACAGGTAACGTGCTCGAAAATCACCCAGGCTGGGACATTCGAAAAGAATGTGCCCAACAGCGTGGGAGACAATGCAGTCGTCACAATAGGGCGCTGGCGAGGGCTCCATTTAATGGCGATGCGTCACCCGAGTGTGCCCGATTCGGAGACGACAGAAAGCGACCTGAAGCCATCGCGGCATTGGGGGATAGGTCCATGGGAACAGTCGCTGCGCAATGGCACGCAACTTTAAGTTCCCCTGGACCGTCTCCTATCTTCTTTGCCAAGCAGTTCAAAGAGCTACCCGTATTCCTGCCATGTAGTCGGTGTGAGGAAGAGCGAAACACTGGTGCGGTCGCTCGGTACTAGCGGACTCTTTGGTGCGCTCATTCGCCACAATTCCTACATGTCCAGGAACCCAGCAGAAGATAATCTCGAACTCCGCCGGGCTCGCCAAAACCGTGCCGTCACGGATATCGCAAACCAGGGGATGGGGAGATTCCAATTCTCCGAGAGCACTCAAAGCGCTTTGTGAGTCGATATGGATCAGAATTCGGTCTCCGAACCGGGCACGTCGCGTAATCTCCCGTACCGAGTGGTGTATTGCCACCAGCTCGGCCGTGAAGGCAGACACAGCGCATGGCAGAGCCCCGCTAACTTCAAACAGAGGGGATACGGCGTGGAAGCCGACCACCTCTTCGGACTTGGAGCCATCCGTATACACTGGCACGGTCCAGCGTGACACGAGGTGTGCTCCAAAAAGGTCGAACGCAATACTCCCGGCACTGTACAAGCTTTAGGAGCAGAGGCGTGGCGACAAATAGCCAAATGTAGTACCGTCCAGGGTGGCGTCCTGGGCAGAACTAGGGGCGCCACCGGTCCAAGAGCTCTACCTAGCTCTCGAAGGAGTTTCGTGGCCGGTTTAGGGTATGACTGGCGTCTGTCGGCCGCATAGGCACCGTCGAAATCAGCTGCGGATGCAGTGAGAGCTGTTGGCGACTGAGGAAGGAGCCTGGCTCGCGCGTACAGGTGAATAATACACTGTACACGGGGTAGAGCGAGTGGCATCTCCCCAGCAACAAGTAGACTCATAATGGGGAAAGTGCGGAAGGCACCGGTCGCCAGGAGAAGGCCGGTGTGGTGGATCGAGTCCACCTTCCGCAATAAACGCTCGGCTGCAGATGCATAAAACTCGCACCCGTGGTCGAGCTTCAAACGAACAAAGGATCGATAAAAAAGTAAGGCAGTAGCCCTATCAGCGCCCCAAGCGCTGAACGTCACGGAACGGAGAATATCCATTGCTCGGGTACAAGAGACCCTAAGGCTGCGAATATGAGCCTCTCAGGTGAGGCGTCGGTCGAATACAAGACCAAGGAAACGGTGCGATTCAACCACATCCAGGGGCACCGCATTAAGAAACAAATCTGGGTCATGGTGGAGCCGTGGATGGCGGCAGAAGTGCACCAGCTTAGTCTTGGCCAAGGAAAAGCAAAACCTGTGCGCTTCGGCATAGCGAGAGACGCTGTTCAATGCCTGTTGGAGTCCACGCTCTAGAGTTGGCATCTGGGCTGCGCCAAAAGAGATCGAAAGGTCGTCTACATAGAGCGTAGCGAGAACATCTTGCGGCAGCACCGAGGTGATGCCATTGATGCTCAGGGCAAAGAGTGTGACACTGAGGACACTTCCCTGCGGGACACCCTCTTCCTGCTCCATTGGGACGGAGAGGGCTCACCCTACCCGTACGCGGAATCGACGATCTCGCAAAAATTCAGATATAAAGATTGCGAGGCGTCCCCTCGGCCCCATCGTGTGGAGTCTCCATGATACTGTATTATATCGCCATGCGGTATTATAGGCCTTCTCCAGATGGAAAGACACCGTGGCGTAGTGCTGTCTACGTAGGAAGACCTGGCAGACGGCATTTTCCAGTCGGAGCAGAGCATCCGACGTGGAATGGAACTTGCGGAAGCCACACTGTGCTAAGGACAGATGGCCTCCACTGTCCAGAAAAAAGGCTAATCTAACATTTACCAATTTCTCCGTCAACTTGCACATGCAAGAGGTTAGAGAGACTGGGCGGAAACTGGCCGGAGTAGAGTGATCTCTCCCAGGATTGCAAAAGGTGAGCACAGTAGCGATTCGCCAGGAATCTGGGAGGAGACCCTCCATCCAGATCCTATTGAACAAATCTAATAGAAAGGCCATGTCTGGCTCACCTAGGTGTCTAAGCATGGCGTACGGGATTCGTCCGGAGCATGGACAGTGTCCGCGCACGAAGCAAGAGCGGAACGCAACTCACTCACAGTAAACTTGTCGTTGAAGGGTTCTCCGCCTCTGGAGGTAAAGTCGAGTCGGCGGCCTTCCGCGACATCACGACGTGCATTGAATGCTGGCGGAGCAGCATCCCGGGTAGAGAATGCGGGCACGAAGGATTTCGCAACGAAGGAGGGCTCCGAGATTGCGGTCGCATTCTCCCGGAGAACGGCAGGGGAAGTCATGCGAGAACTTGCCCCGAATCCTTTTGACTCGCTTCCACACCTCTGATAAAGGGGTCTTCCCGTTAAGTGAAGACACGTATGCCCGCCAAGAAGAGCGGCGGGCGTGCTTCAAAATATACCGGAACCTAGCCCTAGCCCGACGAAATTCAGCGACAGTGAAATCGTTCGGGCGGCGCTTATAGCGCATGTAGGCAGAACGCTTCTGTTTGAGGGCCGTCTCACACTCAGCCAACCACCATGGGAGTGGTCAGCGTGCAAAACGGCCAGACGTTCTAGGAATAATAGTCAGGCCTGCAGCGATGAGGTTGCCGGAGAAGAACTCAACGGCCTCATCTACCGACTTAAACTCCTTGACTTAGATAGAGAATTCAGTCATTTCCTGAAATGCAGGACACTGCGCCCGCGCCAAGCACCACCGAGGTGGGCTCTCAGGCGGCAGTTGCCCTGAAAATGATATTTGAATGGGAAAGTAATCACTAACATGGAGGTCATCGACCACCCTCAAATCAAAATCAGGCTGTGCATCCAAAGAGCACAAAGATAGGTCAAGGCAAGAAAATGAAGCGGTTCTCGGTTAGTGATGTGTAAGCTCATCCTCATTTAGAACACCTATCATAAGCTCTTCGATCAGATCGGCAAGGACTTGTCTCTTGGGATTTATTGAGTAGTCTCCCTAGAGAGGAGGTCTGCCATTCAGATCTCCAAGCAAGAGAAAGGGCCTCGGCAACCGTGCCACGACGCGCCGGAAGTTCCCAGCGTCGAAGTTAGCTGCCGGTGGAATGTACACAGAAATAACAGTATACCTCCTATCCAGGTAAAGCTACACAGCCACTGCCTGAATGGAGGTATCTAAAGTGAAAAGAAGCACGGAGACATCATGCCAGGTGTAAACCGCGCATTCCCCAGCCCGTGGTGGGGTCGCAAAACCCTTATACCTCGGGAGGGTGGGCAGGGTCACTGCGCCTAGCATGGTCTCCTGAAGAAAAATAGCTAACGGGGAACGGGACGAAATGAGACTCCGCAGGTCCTCCCAGTTGGCACGGAGTCCACGGCAATTCCATTGAAAGAATATGCACTCTAGGCCTAGCTCAAAGGAGACGCGCGGGTACTCTTCGAGCAGAATGAGAGTCGATCCTGGGCCTGAATGGCCAGAATTTCTTTTTCAAGGAGATATGCATCACATTGCTTCGAAGAAGAGGGGTGTGGCTCTGCGCAATTGACACACTTGGCCACACACAATTTGGACTTATCGTGTGCGGCCTTGGGGCAATTTACACATACTTCGGGTGACCCCGACTTTGCACATCTACATGAGCGATTCGTATGGCCGAAGCGGTGACAGTAATAGCACTGCCGCGGCAGTGGCACGAATGCCTTCACGCGGTAGCGGTACCAACCGGCACGCACCGACTGAGGGAGCTTGTCACAGTCGAACGTGATGAAGAGTGTAGGGGTGGTTCTCGAGGCCCCTCCCTGTTTTCTCATCACCTTTTCGACCTTGACTGCCCCATGGTTGGCCAGCTCTAAGGTGATGTCCTCTATGGAGTAGTCAACGAGTTCCCTTGCATAAACTACTCCTTTCACAAAGGTCATGGTAGAGTGCAGCATCACACTCACTGGGTTCCATCAAGTGTCCGATGAGCACTTATCTTGGACGCCTCGGCGGGATTCGCCGCATTCGCCAGGATGCTCCCGTCCGAGAAACGGGTCACCTTCGGCTCTCTACCAATTGCACTAGCTAAAGCTCGACTCTGATTGATCATGTTGCCCTTGGCTACATGAATTAGGGGTCCCGATGTTATCGATGCCATGCCCTGCCCACTTTTGGTCTTAGTCATAGTCAGGGTCTCCTTACCTGGGGGAGAAAAGGGGCCGGATGTGCGGATCTTGCCTTGGTTGCTTACCAAAGTGGCAGCAGACCCATCCATCCTCGCAGACCCCATGGATGGAAAGGAACCCCAAGTCTTTTTTTTGTTTTTTTTCTTTTTAAGAGAGGATGGCGGGGAATGAACCCACTTCTCCCCTCCACCGGCAGGGGCCCTCAGGCCAGATGGACCGGCCTCAGCCAGGTCCTTCTCCAAGATGGAGAAGGTCCTGGCAGTTGCAGGGGCACTAGTCAGAGGAGGAGATCCCTCCCCTCCTTGTACTGCCTCGGAAACCCTAGCCGTTTGAGGATGACCTTGCATAGGGACGGACTCGAGTTTTGTGCTTTGCACTGAGCCCGGATTTGCTCTCATAGAAGGTCCTACCGTCTGAGGCTGGGTTGCCTCAAGGAGCATGTCTATCTCAGGGGAGCCTCCATTTGGCCATCCCCTCCAGGACATTACAGGTTCTGTTGGCAGTGCTGTCACAAGTCACCTCTGGGGAGGCACAGGCCTTGACCCCGGCAAGGTTCAATATTCTTGCCAGCAGGTCTTTTGAGGGAAGCGATTGAAGGGGCCTGGCTTCCCTCTCCCGCCTAAGGGAATTTGCCCTACCGAGCCGCTTTAATGGGGAGTGGTCAGCTATGGGCTGCCTGCTGCCTTTCTTGGCAGTTCCCTTGGAAAGAAAAAGGGGGACTGCGGCTGGGAAGAGGGAGGTGCCTGAAAGCACCTCCAGAGAAGGGGGTGAGGGGGAGTCCACTACACCTGTAGTTGGAGGAGAGGAGTAAGCCTCCTCTCCAGTTAGAGAAATTTGTAGGGTCCCCTCCGCAACCACAAAGGGATGGGACCTCCATTTTTTCTGTCGAGCTGCCCGAGGGCGGCTCCGACGATGGAACACGGGAAATTGAGGGGAGATTTTTTAATTCAACATCATTGGGCATGGTGACCCTCCTTTTCTTAAGGGAAGCAATAGCTCATCATCCCTCACAGTAGCCTGCTCTGCAACGGGTACGTACAGGCCAGGTGCCGCCATTCAGGGCCACCTCTCCCGCCTGGTGGCCTGGCAGTCCATCGGCATGGCAGCCCCACCTTGGACACGGCATAAAAAAATAGATGGTGAAGTGAGAAGGAAAGGGAATGTGAGGAAGGTATGGGTGGGGATGAAGCAGGTTGTTAAAAACCCACCACTCTAGATCGGAGCTCAGGGTTTAGGGAATGTTGTCCCCTCCCCCCCCTCAGCCCTGATCCGGGATGGTTGGCTGAGAAGAAGGTCAGCATCTACCCTGTGAAATTAGAGGCTGACTAGAGAAAGTTGTGGGAGAGGTTGTATGAAAAGCGAGGAAACTGGGGGGAAACACAAGTGTTTTGAAGGAAGGAGAAGAGGCCTACTGTTCCTTTATTTTGGGGGAGAGGAGGATGGGAAATGAACCCGTTCATCTCCACCACAAGGAAAAAGCCCCTAGGCTGAATGGACCTCCCCTCAGCAAGTTCCTCAGTAAGATGGAGAAGGTGTCCCTTGCACCCCTATGGGGATTAGCCCTATCGAACCACTCTAAATTGGAGCAGTCACTTTGGGGCTGCCTGCCTTCTCTCCTGGCACCCACCATTTTGGGAGCCCATCTGGCGACTGCCTACTTGGGCATAAGTCGCTGTATACAAAGCAGCCTACTACTAGGCTATATAAAAAAATAAATAAAAAAAACAGAACAAATAACAATATGTAAATAACAATGATAAAAAAGATAAAATGCTAAAAAAATACCAAGAAAACAAAGCAAATGGCACAAAAGAAGCGCACTTCAGCGTCGTGAGTATGCCCGCCTCTCCCGGGCACAGGAACATGCAACTTACAAAAATAAACAACAGTAAAATAAAGGGGAGGAGGCCAGCCTCCTTCAAAAGGTCGTATAGTCAATCATTGTGCAAGAACCCGTCCCGAATACAAGGAAGAAGCGGTAGCGACCCTGCACGGCCCGGTAATGAGACAGGTAACTAACGTGCGCGAAGATCACCTGGACTGGGACATTCAACAAGAGTATCCAATTCGGGGATGACAGAAAGCAACCTAAAGCCGTAGCGTCATTATGGGGTAGGTCCATGGGAAGTTGAGGCGCTATGGCCACTAACTTTAAGTTCCTCTCGACTGTCGGCCATTTTCTTTGCCAAGAAGCCCGTATTCCTGCCATGTAATCGGTGTGAGGAAGAGTGAAACGCTGGTCTGGTCAGCCAGTGCTCACAGATTCTTTGGCACCCTCATTCCTTGCACTTCCTACATGTCTAGGAACCCATCAGAAAATAATCTCGACATACACCCGGCTCGTCAAAAACGGAGGTGTCACGGATATCGCGTCAGGGGATGCTGAGTTTCCAATGACCCGAGAGAACTCAGGGCGCTTTGTGAGTCGCTATAGATCACAATCGGGTCTCCGAACCGGGCACGTCGCGTTATCTCCAGTACCGAGCGGTGCATTATAAACAGTTGGGCCATGAAGAAAGATACAGAGCCACGCTGACTTCAAACAGAGGGGACTCAGCAAACGGACCCCCTCTTGGGAATTGGAGCAATCCGTATACACTGGTGGTGCCAGCGTGACACGAAGTGTGCTTCAAAAAAGCCTAACTTAATACTCCCGGTGCTGTAGAAGCTTTGGGAGGAGAGGCGTGGCGACAAATAGTCAAAAGTGATACCCTTCGAGGGTGGTGTCCTGGGCAGAAGCAGGGGCGCCACCGAGCTATACCGAGCTCTCTAGGGAGTTTCCTAGCCCTAAACCCATAGACCCCAAACCCTTTGGGTTTAGGGTATGACCAGCGACTCTATGCGGGATAAGATAGGCACCGTCGAATCAGCTGCGGATAGAGCGAGAGCTGTTGGCGACTGAAGGAGGCGTCTTGCTAGCGCGTACAGGCAAATAATGCACTGTGCACGGCGCAGAGCGAGTAGCATCTACCCAGCAACGACAAGAAGGCGCAGTGTGCAAAAGACAGATGGTCTCAGCTGTCCAGAAAAAAAAACTAATCTAAAAATTACCAATTTTTCAATCAACTTGCACATGCAAGAAGTTAGAGATTGGGCGGAAAACGGACGGGGAGGTGATCTCTCCCCGGTTTGAGAAAGGCGAGCACAGCAGCGATTCGCCATGCCTCGCTCACCCAGATGTCGAAGCATGGCGTACGGGACATCGTCCGGACCAGGGGCGGTGTCCGAGCACGATACGAGAGCGGAACGTGGCTTACGCAGAGTAAGCCTGTCGTTGAAAGGTTCTTCGCCTCTTGAGGTAAAGTCCAGCGGGCGGCCTTCCGCGACATCACGACGTGCATTGAATGCTGGGGGAGCAGCATCTCGGCTAGAGAATGCGCAGAAAGCGGTCGCGAAGGATTCCAGCACGGACGCTGGGTCAGAGATTGCAGTCACATTCTCCTGGAGAACGGGAGGGGTGGCCCTGCGAGAACTTGCACCAAATCCTTTTAACTCACTTCCACACCTCTGTTAGATGGATCTTCACGTCAAGTGAAAACCTGTATGCCCGCCATGAGAGCGGCGGGCGTGCTTCGAAATATACCGGAACCTAGCCCTAGCTAAATGCACCGACAGTGAAGTCGTTCGGGCGGCGATAATAGCGCAAGTAGGCATAACGCTTATGTTTGAGGGCTGTCTCACAGCTGACCACCACGAGAGTGGTCGGCGTGCAAAACCGCCAGAAGTTTTAGGAATGGTAGTTAGGCGCACAGCGATGAGGTTGTTGGAGAACTCAACTGCCTCATCTACCGACCTAAACTCCTCGACTGGAACAGAGAAATCAGTCATTTCCTCAAATAGGCACCACTGCACCTGCGCCAAGAACCACCGGCTCGGGTTCTCGGGCGGCAGTTGCCCAGAAAATAATATTTGAATGGGAAAGTAATCACTACAATGGAGGTCATCCCCCCCCCCCGAAAAAAAATCAGGCTATGCATCAGGAGAGCACAAAGATAGATCGAAGCAGGAAAATGAATCAGTTCTTGGGCAGTGATGCGTGAACTCGTCCACATTTAGGTCACAGTTCTCCAGCTCATGAATCAGGTCGGCAAGGACTTGATCCCTGGGATTAATTAAGTAGTCTCCCCAGAGGGGGTGTCTACTGTTCAGATCAAAGAGCAAGAGAAAGGGCCTCAGGAACCGTGAGATGACGCGGCGCAAGTCGGCTGACCGTGGAATGTAGGCAGAAATAACAATATACCTCATATCCAGGTGCAGCTGCACATCTACAGCCTAAAAGGAGCTATTTAAAGCGAAAAGAACAGAGACATCATGCCAGGTGTAAAACACGTATCCTCCCACACAGCCCCCAACCAGTGGTGGTGAGGTCGCAAAACCCAGGGAAGGTGGGCAGGGGCATGTGCCCAGCATGGTCTCCTGCAAAAAGCTAACTAACGGAGAACGGGTGACGAGTCTCCGAGGCTCCTCCCAGTTGGCTCGGAGTCCACGGTAATTCCATTGAAAGAATATACCCTCTAGGTCTAGCTTGGAGGAGATGGGGGGACCTCTTTGAAGAGAAGACCCTCACATGAACGGCCGTACGCTTCCCGGAGGCAGAACTCCGGGAGCTGTTGGGTGGACAATGTGCTGTCGCGTTTGAGGACTTATCGGGGGAGGTTGAGTTTCGCCATGCGAGTCTTTTTCTCACTCTGCCTCAAAACCTTAGGCAAGCGGAGCGGCTTGGGATGCTGGGGACCCTTTTTTGGAGGATCCACCATTCCCGAGCCACCCAGCCTACCACTGGGTTTGGGCAAAGGAGCCATAGCTCCTATAGTGCTGTCCTCCTTTCGAGGGGCAGCTTTAGGAACCCTAGAAGATGGCCTCACGATCCTCTTCAGTGATGAGTTTAACGACTCGGCGGAGGTGGGCAGCCGTTTTGCCTTACGCGAAACGGTCACGCTGGGGAAAGGGAGGGGAGCACAGGTTTAAGCTGGTGCATGGTGTGAACCGTTTGTGCTGCCAGCTCTATCACGGGTGCGCCTAAGGTGAGTAGAAGCCGCAGAAGGGTTCCGAATGGGCGCAGAAACTACTGTGCTCGTAAGACTGGATGAGCCAGGAGCAGAGGGTGTCTTTCTCAACATTGAGTCATAGGACATCCGGGGCAGTGCCAGGACCAAGTCCTTAACTTCGCAAAATGAAAGACGATCCTTTTCCTTCTCAAGGAGATATGCACCACATTGTTTCGAAGAAGCGGGGTGTGGCTCTCCACAATTGAAATACTTGGCCACACACGATTTGGACTTATGTCACCTTCGGCTCTCTACCAGTCACACTGGCTAGAGCTCGCCTCTAATGGATCATGTTGCCCTTAACCAACATGCTGCCATCAGTGGAGCAAAAAATAATAAGGAAGAGTTTGAAGCCAGCCGTCTCGAAAAGGTCAGGTAGCCTCTGAATGAGGGGCCCCGATGTAATCGAGGCTCCGCTCTGCGCAGTTTTGGTCTTCGTCTGGGATGCCCCACCAGGAGGAGCAACGTTGCTGGACGTGCTGATCTTGGCTCGGTCGCTTACTGAAATGGCAGCGGCCCCGTCGGTCACTTCGGCCCGAGCAGAAGGAGAGGACCCTCGAGTTTTTTTATTTTTAGTAGAGGGTTAGGAATGAACCCGCTTACCCCCCCCCCCCGCCAGCAGGAGCCCCCCTTAGGCCATAATGGCAGGCCTCAGCAAGATCCTTTTCCAAAATGGACAAGGTCGTGGCTGTCACAGGGGCACCAGCCGGGAAGGAGATCCCTCCTCCCCTTTTAAGTCCTCGGGCACCTGTACCCTCTGAGGAGAAGCTCTCACATGGGGCTGGGTCACCTCAGGGACCATGTCCATTTCAGGGGGGGGATGGGCTCCATTTGGCCATTTTCCCCAAGAGATTACGGGTCCCATTCGAGGTGCCTTTGGTCATTTCGTCTTTGGCCCGCGAACCAGCATCCATCGGGGAAAAGAAGGGGGCAGATACACTGAAACCCTGCAAGCTGGTCGCACAAGTATGCAGGGTGACGGGCCCTGCCATCCCTTGCTCTCTTAAGAGGGTTAGCCCTATTGAGTTGCTCTCACTGGGAGCGGTCAATTATGGGCTTTCTTGGCAGTCCCCTTAGAAAATAAAGGGGGGGCTGCCGCTGTAGAAAGGAAGTTGCCCAAGGGTGGCTCCAGAGAAGGGGGTAAGGGCTAATCTCCTACACCATAGGCAAATGAGAGGAGTAAACCTCATCTCCGGTTGCAGAGTTTTGGAGGGTCCCACTGCAAAAGCCCAGGGGTTGGGGGGTGGGACATCTATTTTTCCGGTGGAGCTGCCCGAAGGTGGCTCTGCCTATGGTGAAGGGGAAAGTGAGAGAGCTTTATTTTTTACATTCTCATCATCAGGCATGGGGACCCTATTAGTTATACAGAAAGCAAATGCTAATCACCCCCCAGTAGCCCGCTCTGCAAGGGGTGAACACCGGGTCGGCAGAATCAGCTGCCACCATTTAGGACCACACCTTTCGACACAGTGGCCAGGCAGCCCTTCGGCATGGCAGCTGCACCCTTGGGCTAGGCGTAAAATCAATAGAGATTGAAAGGAGAGAAAAAAGTGGTATTTGAGGAAGATATGGGTGTGGATGCAGCAGGTTGTTAAAAGCCCACCACCCCAAACTGGAGCTCAGGGATTAGGGGACATTGTCCCCTCCCCCTCAACCCCAACCCAGGATAGTTGAGTGAGAGAAAGATGGTCGGCGTCTACCCACAACCAGAGAAAGTTGTGGGAGAGGTTGTACGGAAAGTGGGGAAGTAGATAAAAACACAGGCTGTCAGAAAGAAGAAAAGAGGCTAAGCTGGGGCTGGACAGGGGGTCTAGGAAGGCAAATTGCTGCGCCCCTTATGGTGAAAAGGCACAACTTAAAATGCAGCAGGTTGATTTGAAATCAGAGTTCTCTCCCCTAGCCTTTGTCACATATGACTACCTGCAAGGCAGCATGCTCCAGTCTACTCATTTGTCCCTTCACAACCCAGCCCCCCCCCCACCCGCCTCCCATTTGGTTTAGAGGTCCACAGGTATTTGACCCAGACAAAAAGTTAGGTTGGAACAAGCTCCCCCACCTTGTCAAGGTTACAGAGACTCTTATGTTGCTGGGATACCAGCACCCAACAGGGGAGAAGTTATTATAATTTATCTAAACAAAGAAATGTAAACCAATTTGGGCATTCCAAAGTTTTAGAAAAAGTTTGTAAAGAATGTGAAAAAGAAAAGGTGAGAAGTATAGTATCAGCCTGAATATCCAAATGAGAGTACTTGTTGTATTGTATTGTAATAAATATGACGATAAAAAGGAAAACATCATTATAAACTTACAAATAGAATCAGTAGGTGATCTTAACATCTTAATGGAGGTAGAATTAGTGAAATCAAAGATCGCCAAACAGTTTAAAGCCTGAAGAAGGTAAATCTGAAAGATGGAAATTTGTCAGTTTAGTATGAAAAAAAAGGGAAGGTGGGTAGTAACACATCTATAGAGCCTCTCACAAACCTAACAAAACATTAAGCTCAGCAATTTTTTATTTTTTCATTGTGGTAGCCCATCTGGCGACTGTCTACTTGGGTATAAGTCACTGTACACAAGAACATACTATTAGGCTATATTAAAAAACAAATAATATCTAAATAACGCATAAAATAAAAAAGGACAAAGGCTAAAAAAGATAAGGAGAAAAAGCAAAAAACCAAGGAAGGGTGCTCCGGCATTGGGGGGTAGGCCCACCTCCACCTAGCGCAGGAACATGCAACCTACAAAAAGCAACACACACAAAAGGTCAAATAAAGTGGAGTCAGTGTGCACTATAAGGTGGTCCCCCCCAATTTTTTTTTAGTTTTTTATCTCCACATGCCTGATTGTATAACCGTATTGAACAGTAAGTCACATACTCAATTTCATCAAAATTGAACAATATTTACTGGTCGCTATATGGATCTTAACTTATTAGTCTGCTGGTAAATTAATTTTAGGGATAGAAATGAACAGTCTTTGCAAATACTAGTTTATTTGAAACAGATCTTGGTGTTGAAAGACAATTTAAAAAAAAATATTTATATTAAAGTGAAAAGAAAATAGTTAAATGGCAAATGATTTCTTTTTGACACAAATTATAACTAAAATTGCTGATTAAACATTAATCCTTTTGAGCATGAGGGAAAATTTTTGTGATGTTTTGCCACAAGTCTGAGAAGCAACTGTTTCTGTTCTTCATCTTTTGTTAGAGATGCATTATACAATTTGATAAGTGCAATACCTTTCTGCTGGATCGTTAACAACCATTAAGTTAATCGCTTGACGTTGAAATTCTTGAAAGCACGTATTCTCTTCCCAAGAACTTGGGTTAGTCTTCAGGAATGTATCCTCTGCAAATTTGTATTCATCTTTCATTAGGAGACTGAAGATTAGCTTAGTTTTTTGAGTTACCAGTTCATGCAAGTCCAAATCCTCGATGTTTTTTGTAAGATTCAATCAGGGAACAACTTTGGTGTTTTCATTACGTTGGAGATTGGAGACCATCTTCTGTTTGGTCTCAGCATTAATTCTATGATCAAAAAATGCAAGACCAACAAGATGTTCTCCAAGATACCAAAGGTGTCTGTGAAGGGCTGTGGTTGCTTCTTTAGATATTTTCTGATTTGGGCACTTTTGCAAAGGTTTAAGAAGCAGAATGTCATATAAAGGAACATTAATTCCAAAATGGGCTTCATTCCAAAAACGCGAGTAGACCAAAGTAATAAAAAGAGAGCACTCTGTAATATTGGCCTTTTCATGTTCCGTTAGTTTCAGTTGATGCTTAAACAAGTATATTTTCAGGACATATATAGCCTTAGCCATCCAGCATGCATGATGAGTTGCTTTTAGGGGTCTTAATGTAACTTCTGTCTTATCAATGCCCCCAAGAAAGATGAGACTGAGTCACAGCAATTCTTCATAATCATCATGCAACTGACAAGATTTCAAAGCTTCCTGAAAATATGGGACCATTTCTCCTTGAAGATTATGCATTACTGGATTGACGAATAAACTGCTATCCGCCTCTAAAAAAGAATCCTTTTTAAGTGACAACCATTGTTCTTTAAAACGTTCAAAGAGATTCCTCTTTGGACCACATAATTTCGAAAATATGATGATGGCACGCGATCCAAACAAGCTCCCTTCCTAATACTTTCTTAATTATGGTACAGGCTCCTTTTTGTAGGCCTGTATTCGATGCAGTGGTGTCAAATACAAGGCCTTGAACTTCGTCACAAAGATTCCAGTCATTAAGTAATGAAATGCATGCCATAGCCTGTTCTTCTCCTGTTGCTTGTGTTATTTTTCGCACACTAAGAAGTTTTTCAATTCCATTTACAGAAACTATTATTGCAATTTGTTCTACTGTTTCATTTGCCCCATCAATAGCAGGTAGTAGTTTTCCATCCCAGTGAAGAAGGATCGGTCCTTCAACAGACAACAAAGCTTTGTCTTCATTGTATGTTGCCTCTCTTACTTGCTTTCTGGAACGACGTATAGAACTCTTGGAAAGTGTCATAGCTGCAATATCCTGACCCAAGACTTGTGCTATTGATCCAGCAACCATTGTTGCTTTTCTATCCATAATATTTGCATGATCAAGAACAGCAGCCACACCTGAAGTTGTAAAGACTACATTGTGCATTCTTTTTCTAGTTGAAGATGGTGGCCAAAACTCTTTGTCTGCTGCAATTAAACTTTCTCCTTCAAATGATGATGACTCAAAATCTGCATGAGCAGCAGCTTCTGCTTGATTTTTAGAAGTATATACCTTTTCTTTATATTGTAAAGCCTTCTCATGTCGATATCTTTTGCCGGATTCCTTGGCTGAAGTAATCTTATCATAGCACGACATACTGCAGAAGAAAATGTTCTCTCTCTGCATCAACAGAAATTGCCGGTCTTCTTCATTTTTGACCACATTTAAAGCATTTTTTGACGCTATGTCAAAAAGTTTTGAAAGAGTAGATTCAAAACTACGCTCATTCATTCTACATGAGTACAGCTCGGTTTTGCAGTTCTTCTTCAAAGAAAGGTATTCTTCATACAACCTTGAGTTTTTCCTAACACAAGAGTCTATTCGCTGTGTGGAAATTCGGGCTCTTTCCCATACTTGTATGACTTTTTTGCAAGCGAGGTTGTAACTTTGTGTCAAAGTCATTGACTCCACTTGATGGTGGTACTGAACAACACAAAGCACATCACCACATGCTGGTAGTCTTGCATATGAAAGTTCACTAGTAGGATGTCCTAAAAGCCAGACTGCTGCAGATGAACGAGTACTACCAGGCATAATCTGAAACAGAAATAAAAATTTATTGTAACTGAGTGAGCTCACGGTTCCCCTGCATTAAATTATACTTAGAAGATTTTTTTTTTATACTCTAAAATATCTAAATATTCAATATTCATAAAAGAATAAACTTTCATTTGACATAAATAAAATACTCCTGTGTTTGTGAAAAATTACAGCCAGCATGATTAATTAATATATATATATATATATATATATATATATATATATATATATATATATATATATATTATATATGAATCCATTAAACCACATTTTGCAGTAATATTTTTATTACCTTTTTCGAAAAAATCCATGCAGGAAAGCAATTCGAACCAGGCACACTGAGGCAGCAAGCACCACTTTGATCACAGTTATAAGTATGCCGTTAGTACACTATGCGCTTCCCTGCACAGATTTTTTAGAAAAAGGTAATAAAAATATTACTGCAAGGAAAAATTATTCCGTTTTCTCTTTCAATGTGGTTTAATGGATTCATTTTCACCATTCTCTAGCACTACTTTGAGAGATATATACATAATTATATATATATATATATATATATATATATATATATATATATATATATATATATATATATATATATATATATATAATATATATTATGAATTAAAATATGAACATAAAGTGTGTTAACATATAATTCTAATATTCTTTAAGTAAGTCTGATATTGATAAAAACTGCAAATTATCTATGCACTGAATAAACAAAGTATAATACTTACCTAAATAATTATATATATACTTGCATAAACCAGCACTCGTATTCACTTGTATTACGTCACCTGTTAAACTTCAAACTACAAATGAACAATTAATCAATCCTCGCTGACTTATATAGGAAATGGTGCAATTGCATCACCATTTGAAATGAGGGGGCGTTATTATTGCATCATCACTTTACAAATGGGCTCAGAAATCAACAATTATTATTGCATCATACGCTGAGTATGTGAATGTCATTCCACTTTTCAAATAATGCAATATCTTGATTTTTTGGCGAATTATTTTAATTAATAAGGAATGAGTTATCAATGACAAATATATGATAGTATATAAGTAACAACTAATAAATGCCTACTATTAAAATATTCCAATATTTAGACTGAAATTTAATAATATGGAGACACATAGCGAACTCTAAATATTAACCAATTTAGTCAATATTTTGCATCAGATCTTTTAACATCTTATAGCATAATTTTAGCCATGTGGAGAACATTTCCAACTAATTTCAATTTTTTGCATATATTTTTGGACCATCCTGAGCACAAGGGGCAAGTGGTAGTGCCCCTGCTTGTACCGGGACAGGTAACATGCATGGAGATCACCCAGAGTGGGACATTCAACAAGAATGTGCCGAACAGTCTGGGGGACAATGCAGTCTTTGCAGTATGGCGCAGGTGAGTGCTCCATCAAATGGCGGTGCGTCGCGCAAGTATGTCCAATTTGGAGATGACAGAAAGCAACCTGAAGCCATTGTGGCATTGGGGGGTAGGACCATTAGACCTGTTCAAAATGTTACATGTTGCAAACACTTTTGGGCCAAATGTTGTTTTTGTTCCACTAAAAAAGTAATGGATTTGTGCCAAATTTGATTGTAATCGGACATTGCATAGGGGTCCTTGGCCCCCACCTTCAGAAGGAACTGCTTCTGAGCTTTTTTAAAGGTGATGGCCACGCTGAAAGTGGTCAACAGGGCAACTCCTCATTCAGCAATGTTGTTGACCACCTTCACCTGGTCAATCGCCCTCTTCATCTTGCAGGAGAAGATCCCCCTCTCACCTGGCGCCGCTCTTAGCCAAGAAGTGGCCAGTTCCTCTCCTTTTCCTGGGAGCAGGAGATCCAGCACCTTTCTTCACCGGGAGCAGGAGATACATCGCCTTTCTCGACCGGGAACTGAAGAAGCCTGAAAGAGGCTTGTTGGGATTGAAGGCCTTTCTGTCCAGACGTTTCAGTCCCTTCCCCTCCCTCTTCATGTACTGGACCATGGAGCCCTTCTCTTCCTTTGTAACCCTTTCATCAAAGAGAGAGAGAGGCACCAAGTCTTCTGAAATGTACCAAAGATGGAGCTTGAATGCCTTTAGTGCCACTTCAGCAACGCACTTATTGGGGATTCGTCTGCAAAGTTCCCTCATGAAGAGATCATTGTAGGGAGCATGGGAAGGAACCATGGCCTCGTTCACGGAATGATGTAAAGGAGGGCGACGAAGAGGGACAC
Source organism: Ceratothoa steindachneri (assembly GCA_963969495.1). Lineage (NCBI taxonomy): Eukaryota > Metazoa > Arthropoda > Malacostraca > Isopoda > Cymothoidae > Ceratothoa > Ceratothoa steindachneri. The sequence continues at coordinate 91,981,101 of OZ018329.1, forward strand.
ATGTTCCATGGCTCGAAGTTCGTGAGAGGTCAGCCGAAACTGAGACCTGAAGAGGAAAATCTTGAGAGCGTAGATTCCCTTTGACATCCATCTCACTTGATGAAACGCTCCTGATGCCCTCATCTCGAAAGTCGTCCCAATATCACATCCCAGGAAGATGTAGAAGAGAACCAAGAGCTCTTTGTAGTCGTCTCTTGGGTGGTTTTCTTGTTCGATGGCACTCTTGAGCTCGCTCAAAGCTGTCTCAGACAGCTCGCCTGTCAGGAGAGGAAAGAGGCTTTCTTCATCCATGGAGGAATTCCCGCCAAATGGTCCATAACAGTGTTTGAAAACGCCCCCAAGGATCACTTCCAGGATGCAGTGCCTGCACATAAACCTGAGGAGACTCCTTCCCAGACCCTCCTGAATCTTGATGAAGGTTCCTTCATTGGGACCGGTGTTTGAGGCAGTAGTGTCATACAAGATTCCTTGAATGCGAACCTCCAGTCCAGCGTTGGATACAGCCTCTGCCATGTGATGCCCAGTGCCTTAGAGGATCTTGGCTGCTTCTAAGAGGTACTCCTTGTCCCCACCTGAGACGTGAATGGCGAGCCTCACAACGCGTTTACGTCCCCTAGCGATGTCAGGCAGTTGCTTGGCATCCCAGTGAAGTAGCACAAGGCATCTCCCCGGGAGTTTGGTCTTCTCTGCAGTGGCCATTTCCTTTCGGTTCTTTCTCCTATGGCGGCGGGTAGAGCTAGTAGAGAGTGTAATGTTGTCGATGTTCTGACTGGTTGCCTTGGCCCCAGCCACTACCATCAGGGTTGGCAAAAAACCCAAATTTTGAAAAACCACAATAAAACCCAGGTTTTATTCTGGGTTTTTTCAAATCTCAGGTTTAAAAAAAAACAAAAACTACAAACATTAGAATAACATAGAAAAAGAATAGCTATCTCTATTTTTATATATTAATAATTAATCAGTTTAATAATTATATTATAATAAGAAAAGATCACAGTAACAGATCACTGATCAAGAATTGTGGGTACCCATTATAGCCATAACCTGTAGAAGGAGAGATGAATTATGAGTTAGTATCAGAGAAATAATCTTAATCTTATACATATTTGTTGAAATTATAAACATAAATATGAATTTTGAATAAAATAATGATAAGTAGAATTCATTTCTTGAAAAAGAAAATATACATAGAGCATCACCAGGGCTTGAAGAAGCAGCTCAAAATAGTTTTAGCTATAAACATTGCTTGGTGAGGTCATAAATGAAAGTGGTTAGGTCACCATATATAGGTTACATGGCAGTAAATGTGTTAAAATATTCAGGAGGAAATTTAAAGTAAAGCTCACATTCAATAACATTGCCCTGCAGATAAGCAGCCTTGACTCAACAGTGTGACACTCTCACTGCATGGAAGATGCCATAGACAAAACCAGACGCACTGCTTCCCTGGAACAGTTAGGTGAATCCTTGCACAACAAAAAAAGTGTTCTCTACAAAGCCACATGCTATTAATCTCACTTTAGTAACTGTCTTATTATCTTTCACTTTCTCAGTTATCACCCACCTCACTGATACAACATCTTGATCAACATCTTAAACTTCTTCATAAATATTGTTGTTGCTCCAGTTTTGAATTTCAGCTTCTTTCGCTGCCATTACATCATCACTATTAAACATTACAACCATATCTACACTGTCAGGTATCACAGACAATTCAACAATATCATTCAAGTCAATCCAACGAACAGTACCATCAGAATTGTACCTGATGTTGAAAAATTTGATATTTGTTACTTGTGGCCTTTCCCGCTCTACTCATCACCTTACCATAGACAAGGTCACTAGTAGCTCAACTCACACCTTGAAATTGCTGCCCAACTTTGATTTGGGCTGCAGAGTTACTGCCAATGTCTACACAACTATTTTGCATGTTGATTCTGATTACCTCATCCCTGCCGTCATGTCTGTGATCATCCTCATCATCCACAGGATGATAGCAGTACTCTTCAGCAGACTAGTGTAGCTCTACACCATCTGGTGTAGTCTCACTGGACATGGTCATGCTAACTGGAGCATGGGTTAAGCGACAGGAATTAACTCTCACATAGATCCTACTATGATGAACCAACACCTGCTTTCCGTTGCATCTGATCACAACACCGGGCCATGCCACTCATTATTGTCAGTGTGCTTGTAGAAAACTTCATCATCATTACTTAGATTTTCCACATCAGTAGTATACACATTACTTCTTAATGCTCTATTCAGTCGCTAATTTTAGTCAATTTAAAAAAACTGCTGCCTGGCCGAGTGCACAGATTTCAAATTATCTCTTACCATAGTGGAAACCATCACTGGTTTGCACGCATGAGGTTTATTGCAAAACACATTAGGCATAGCAGGGTTAAAGCAAAATACTAGGTGGTTGGTGAAAATCCTGAATTATTCAACAACGCATTACATGCAGAAATTGCCCAGGCAACCGCAGCCTCTAGATCGCAACTACAATCAGCCATAATTTTACCAACTAGTGTCTAGAATAGCGGAGCCTTCCGCCTTTTCAAGCAATGAAAGCAGCATAGTTTTCCTTACTTCATTGTGTACATCACCCATAAACACTGATAATTGCACACTCAGTCTGATCATCTTCAGTGACCCTATTATTATTGTTCTCATACATGTGTGAACACTGACGTGCCCAATGATACTTCAAATCACAAACTGCACACCAAGACACTGGACCATCACATCCTATAAGAGTAAGCTTACGAGCTTGTGACTGCAAAAAGTAGGATTCTTGTCTAGTTGCCACAAGGTCATACTACCCTCACCTCGCAATGCATGATCACCATGATAGGAACCTCGATCATGCCATCTAACACAAGTAAATAAAGCCTCACCACTAGTGGGATTGTCAGTACAAAATGCTGGCTCACTCTTGATACTAACAATGGGCATCATAGTTATTGTGCTCGAAGCACCGAACTAAAAACAAAAAACACATTTTAGAGTAGATTGTATATTAGCATTGGAAACCCCATTGATGGCTGACATGACTAATGCACATCATTTTCCAGGAAGTTTACAAGATGCCATCACAGGATCAGGAAGATTCATATCTTCCTGTGAAAACTTGAAATACATGTGCTCAAATTCGCCCACAAACTGATTAATGATTACACTTTTTGAACTAGAAAAATTGTACGAATTACAAAGAACTATAAATTGCCAAAGACCCTTTTTGGGTAAGAACAGTCCATATAGTTTCACCAAAATAACCTTGACACTATCATCCTTTTAAATCAACACTGATTTATGAAGAGGCTACCCTAGCCCTTCCAGTGAGGAATTTTTTAAAAATTTTAAGAGCTTATCTGGCGACTGCTTACTTGGGCATTAGTCTCTGTATTCAACATTGCCTAATACTAGGCATCTTTAAAAGAGGTTTTTTTGTTTGTTTTTTAATTTTAGGAGCCTATCTGGCAACTGCCCACTTGGGCATAAGTCGGCGGAATCACGACAGCCTAGCACTAGGCTACATTAAAATAAGAATATGAAAATGCAACAACGATAAAATAGGAAGATGGCAACAATTAGGAAGCAAGCTCAGGCGTGGGGGGAGGTCCGCCTCCCCCCCCGGCGCAGGAGCGTGCGACCTACAAAGAAAACAACAACAAAATAAAACCTAGTTAAATAAAGGGGAGAAGGCCGGCCTCCCCCCAAAAGTCCACTAGTCAATGTGCACGAACTTGTCTTGTCCCGAGTACAAGGGACAGGCGGTAGTGACCCCGCCCATCTCGGTACCGGGACAGGTAACGTGCGCGGAGATCGCCCAGAACAGTCTGAGGGACAATGCAGTCTTTACAGTAGGGCGCTGGCGAGCGCTCCATCAAATGACGGTGCGTCCCGCGAGTGAGCCAAATTCAGAGATGACAGAAAAAAAACTGAAGCCTTTGCGGCTTTGTGGGGGTAGGTCCATGGGAACAGTCGCAGCGCAATGGCACACAACTTTAAGTTCCCTTCGACCGTCTCCCATCTTCTTTGCCAAGCAGCCTAAAGAGCTAAACATATTCCTGTCATGTATTCGGTGTGAGGAAGAGCGAAACGCTGGTCCGGTCGCCGAGTCCTCGCGGACTCTTTGGCATCCTTATCGGACGATTATTCCCCGCAATTCCTACATGTCCAGGAACCCAGCAGATGATAATCTCGACATCCGCCCGGCTTGCCAAAACTGTGGCATCACGGATATCGCGAACTAAGGAATGCCCCGAGAGCAGTTAGGGCGCTTTGTGAGTTGCTATAGATCACAATCCGGTCTCCGAACCAGGCACGTCGCGTAATCGCCCGTACCGAGTGGTGTATTGCCACCACTCGGCCGTGAAGACAGACGCAGCGCCTGGCAGAGTCCCACTAACTTCAACAAGAGGGGATAGAGCATGGAAGCCGACCTTCTCTTGGGACTTGGAGCCATCCGTATACACTGGCACGATTCCAGCGTCTCTCGGTGACATAGGCACCGTCGAAATCAGCTGCGGATGCAGTGAGAGCTGTTGGAAACTGAGGGAGGCGCTGGGCTCGCGCGTACAGGCGAATAATGCACTGTGCACGGAGTAGAGCGAGTAGCATCTAGCCAGCATCGACTAGTATGCTCTCAATGGAGAAAGTGCGGAAGGCACCGATCGCCAAGTGAAGGACGGTGTGGTGGATCAAGTCCACCTTTCGCAATACACGCTCGGCTGCGGATGCATAAAATTCGCATCCGTAGTCGAGCTTCGAACGAACAAAGGATCGATAAAAAAGTATGGCAGTAGCCCTATCAGCGCCCCAAGCGCTGAACGTCACGCAACGGAGAATATCCATGGCGCAGGTACAAGAGACCCTAAGGCTGCGAATATGAGCCTCCCAGGTGAAGCGTCGGTCAAATACAAGACCAAGGAAACGGTGCGATTCAACCACTTCCAGGTGTACCCCATTAAGAAACAAGTCTGGGTCAGGGTGGAGACGTGGATGGCGGCAGAAGTGCAACACCTTAGTCTTGGCCAAGGAAAACTAAAACTGTGTGCTTTGGCATAGCGATTGACGCGGTTCAATGCCTGTTGGAGTCGACGCTCCAGAGTTGGCATCTGGGCTGCACCAAAAGAGATTGAAAGGTTGTCCATGTAGAGTGTAGCGAGAACATCCAGCCACCATTACACCACCGGCTGTGATGTCATGTCATGCTACGCTACAAACAATTGCACCACTATTATTACTCTGCCAGATATTAACACTTCCCTTCCCATAGGCACTCAAATTAGAAGGCTAGTTGTCCCTACAAAATATCCCACCAGACACACCCATCAGAGTCCTCATTCAACTATCAAATAGGTATCTTGCTAGTTTGTCTATGGTGGAGATACCACCACTGCCTGCAAGAATACAAACATATACAGACACCCCACCCTGCTTACTAATCCCGCTACAACCTCAAACTCCAAAACACACCAAATTATTCTCTCTTGCACAGTTATCAAGCCTCAAGAGACCCCATTTTAACATTCCCTTAATTAATGGGAACTGCAGGAATGTCAGTGCACTAAGTCATGCTTCCTGAGTGCTGATGGGTTTGAGAGAAGATAATCTGGTTGCTACAATAAGGACCATTGTACTAGTTTTTTCATCTCTCAATAATTAATTGAACACCAAAACTTATGACTCACAAATGCTTTTGGAACATACTTGAAATAAATTCAGCTCTTTATTTGACTCAAGACCAATACAATTTGTCTGAGTTTAAAAGGCCCTTTTAGAGATAAAACTCTTAGTGTTAGGTCATTCAGGCATATCAACTTGAATTTACTATTCTCAATGAAGACAGAGTAAAAATATAATTATTTAGTTAAAGATAGGAAATAAAAAACTACAAGGGCACCTATGCCAGAAAGCTTTTTTAATCAAAAGCAGTATACTGGTGACTGCTACCAAGGACATGGTCGATTAAAAAGAATTTAGCCTATCAGGCTATAAAAAAAATCATAGCATAAACAAGGCCAATGAAGATTTCAGCATTGTAGGGAAGCCTGCCTACCTCCCTCTGGTGCCCAACCATGTAACCAACATCCAATAACTATATACAGTAGAAGAGGAGGACTGCCTGCTCCAAAAATTCTATTATATCACAATAGGGTATGGACAAATCCATCCCAAGTAGAAGGGACAAGAGATATGCAGATGGAAGAAATGGTAATATGTGGAAGGTACATAACTAGAGTAGTCTAAAAGGGTTACTATTTAGGGTAATATTATGTAAGAGCAAGTTGGACAGCAATAAATTAATAGACTCTGGGTTGTAAGTCCTCAAAGATCCATTCCCACTACCTTTAACATTCAATGGTCTTGTTTTGTTTTGAGCCATGATTACTTAAACTGAGCTTGGTTAAAAAAAAACGGTCACAGTTTGGGACCAAGAAGCAGAACATTGGTTTTAGCTTGAATACTTTGGGTTTGTGGAGGAAGGGAGATAGAATAAAAAAATATATATAGACATTCTTACCCTGGGGAATTGTGGATGGATACAAGGTAGGAACTCCACTTGGTCAATTCCATTAAAAAAGTTTGAGCAGGACAGATGAATTACTTGCACCATTCGACATGTTTGGACTGAATAAATCACAACACATGGCTGAGACCCAACAGCAATAATCCACTCCCCGTCCCTGTCAAAAATAAAATCAACCTTGTCAGTATTCACAGTGTGCAAAGATATTGTGGGCAAATGTGAAAAACATTTACCTTTCAACATATTTGGAAATAGTATTGTGCAATTCAATACATCATTACTACCCAATAACTCAATATTGAAATATATGATGATATTGCACATGGTTTTGGGGTCCTGCTACTAGGGACCCAGATCAAATTCTTGAAACTGTATGAGGTCTTCCCAAAGTTCAATTCTCTATATGAGGCCATCCATGGAGGAACTCTGAAAATGTAACTTGCTCAAAAATACATTTTCTATAGTTTTGTTTATGTTAGGGTATGTAGAAGAGAATGGGGATCTCAGATGGTGGACTATTCAGAGTTATTGCACTGTATTTCCCATTGATTACAAAGAGATGGATCACACGCTGTTGTGTAGTTTCTCTGAGTGGAGCTGTGTGGAGGCATACCAAAGCAGCCGTCCTGGGCAGCCAATGAAAATGCACGGGCCACCCCACACCAACCCACCCCTGTCCATGCCCCTTGTGTTTTGCTTCACTTCGCCTGGATTTACTCGTCATTATTTTGTGTTGATTACCCATTATTTTGTGGTAACCATGAGTGATGTGAACAGTGAGGAAAAGTGAATGTTCCTAGCAACTCTAGGAAGCATCAAAGGTGCATAGATAAGTGGAAAAGAGTGATAGCCAAGGAAAAACTTAACAGAGGTGAGGCCTACACCAGTGTGTATACCAACCAACCTGTTGCCGCTAAGAGTGTAAGGTCGCCATGCATATGTGGATATTTTATACAGTTCGGTATCAAGAAAATAAATAAAATGTATGACGAGTTTTGGGCTATTGCCGATTATAATTTGCAAAATACCCATATTTCTAAGTTAGTGAGTGAACTAAAAGGAAAAAGGTCTTGTGTCAAGGAGAGAGAGAGAGAGTAGGGCAACCAGACGCATAATGTATACTGTTGTGTATGACAATACTGTGCATGAGGTGTTCTGGAATGCATTTTATAGTATTCATATAGCATCAAGGAGGGATGTGTGCAGTCTGTATTGTGTAGACAGACTGTTAGTGCCACCATAGGAAAGGATTGTTGTGGCAAAAATGACCCAGTGAATGTTATTTCTGAGGAGCGAAAGCAAATTGTTCATGACCACATCACAAGTATACTGACAGTGTCAAGCCAATATAGCAGGGGTAAAAGTCCACACAGGAAGTATGTTCCAGTGAGCTATAACTTGAACATTGCTCACATGTTTAACCTGTACCTGGACCGGATGAAGGATAATCACCCAAATGTTGACATTGTTATTCAAAGGTGTTATCGTGACATCTTTAATACTAAGTACAATATTGGGTTTGAACCACCCAAAAGTGACACATGCAACCTTTGTGATCAAGTGGACATGCAATTGAAAACGTTATGTGAGGAAACAGACAGTGAGCGTATATGTACATTAGAAAATGAAAAACAGAAACACTTGGCTCATGCCCAGAATATTTTGAAATCCTATAAAGACAATAATGATGACAGTGTTGTAGCCATTACTATGGATCTACAGCAGACTCTAGCAACGCTAAAGCTATTCACAGGTCTCCAGTATTATAAAAGAAAAAGGTGGACCTACAACTTTGGGATCCATGACATTAAAAATAGGAAAGGTACTATGTTTTTGTGTAATGAGAGCACTGGTAGACGGAGGTTAAGTGAAATTGCGAGTTGTTTGTACAGGTATATTCAGGAATTTGTTGATGCTTCCCTGACAAATTTAGTGATTTGTAGCGATAACTGTGTACTGGCCTGTTTGAAGCAAATAGACAAGGGTGATTCACAAAAATAGAACACGTCTTTATGACTCCCAGTCATTTGTACCTACTATGCAGCCGAGACTTTGGACACATTGAAAAGTTTGTGATAGGGACAGAGGTGTTCACACAGGAAGGGTATGAGACACTCATAGAAAATGCACATACACACAAGCCCTTCCAGGTTGTGACAATGACTAAGTCATCTTTCCTTGACTTTGGTGTTCTGCAAAATGAGATCACCAAATGCAAGACTGTTGGTGCAAGTCATTTATTCTCAGGATTTCAAGGAAGGCTACAAATTCATGAAATGCCAGCTGTTGATGTTATCATACAAAAGTGCAGATCAAGAGCCTACAATCAACGGGTGTTCGACTTGGCAAGGATCAACCTTCCTGCAAAATACGCCAATCCTATCCAAATAAATCCTGCAAAGATAGCTGACCTAAAAAGCCTTATGAACTACATCCCTCTTCATCACTGAGACTTCTTTCAAGCCATCTTCGATGAACAACAGTCCCTCAGTGCCACCACAGCTGATGACGGTGATGATGATCCAAATGAAGATTTTGTAGACTATGCTTAAGTTCTCTACCATCTACAACACTCACCCACAAAACCTCACAAGCGGATTCATGGCTGCAGTTAATGTAAGTACAGTATTGTAATCGTTTCTGCCTCCTACTATCACCTTATTTTGTAGCCATTAATAACAAAATTTACCATTACCATGTTATTTATTATTATTATTTATGCCTATTATAACCATTTATCATCTTCAAATACATTATTTATACAAATATAATACAGTTTATGAGTTTTTTGTGTGATACATGGATGTATATCTTGGATATCGGATGGTGGGGTTAAGTAGGGGTGCACTTTTTGCTGTGGTTTTTTACATTATGAGCAAGATCAACATTGTGTATGACATGTAACATATTCTGCTACCCAATAACTTCAAAATGAGACCAAAACCTTTGTAATTGACCAGTATTTGGTGATGTTATATCAACTGAAACATTGCAAAACTTTAACCTCCATTTACACATTGGGGGGGAAGGGGCACATTTGGAGTTTCTCCATGGATGGCCTCATATATCCCTAAGGCTTTGTAGGTTATGTGTTGGTCATGCAGATATATGTTGATTTCTTCTTTTTTTTTATTCACCCATCTGATGACTGCTTTCAAAGGCATAAGTAGCCATAATTAAAATTGTAGCCTAGTACTAGGCTATTCTAAAATTTGAAAAAAGAGAAAAACAAACAAACACAAAAACAAGAAGGAAGGATGTTTGAGCATCTCTAGGGGAGGCCCGCCTCACTCTCACCACCAATGCTGGAACATGGGACCTACCACAAAGAGAGTAAAATAAAATCTGCCACCAAAAAGGCAGAATACATTAACTCCAAAAATGCGATTTTTGCAAATTTGATATCTATGGAATCGGTAGAATGAGATGAACATGCCTATCATGGTAGTCTGCATCTGTCTTGTCATCATACCGAGATTTCAAATGGTAAGTTGCATTAATTACACTGAAATCTTTGGAGTTGATGTATTTTACCTTTTGATTGCAGAAATGAAGGAGACCAGCCTCCTGTAAAATTCAGAGTACACAATTCTTTGTAATCAAACATAGGACTAGTACTAGGCACAGGTGGAAGAAACCCTGATCAACCAAACACTGGGACTGATAACATGCATTTTTGTTTTCATTTTGCGAGCCCATCTGGTGAGTGACTACTTAGGCATAAGTCGCTGTACACAACACAGCCTACTACTACTAGGCTATATTAAAAAACAAATGACAATATGTAAATAACAAAGGGTAAAAAAGTAACAAGAAAACAAAGCAAAAAGGCAAGAATGAAGTGTGCACCGACATCAGGGGTATGCCCAGCTCCCCCCCTGTGCAGGAACATGCGACCTACAAACAAAAAAAAAACAGTCAAATAAAGGGGGTAAAGTTTATAGTACACAAGTCTGTGTGCACAGACCTGTCCTGAGTAAAAGGGAGAAGCAGTAGCAACCCAACTCGTCTCAGTACTGAGAGAGGTAACATGCGTGAAGATCACCCAGACTGGGACATTCAACAAGGATGTGCCGAAAGGCCTTGGGTAAAATGCAGTCATCTCAATAAGGCGCAGGTGAGCACTCCATTAAATGGCGGTGCATCTCGCGAGTGTGTCCAATTCGGAGATGACAGTAAGCAGCCTGAAGCCATCGCGGCATTGGGGGGTAGGTCCATAAGAAGAGTCGCGGCACTATAGCACGTAACTTTAATTTCCCCTCGAATGTCTCCCATCTTCTTTACCAAGCAGCCCATATTCCTGCCATGTAACTGGTCTGGTCACCCAGTCCTCGCGGACTCTTTGGCGTGTTCATTCCTCGCAATTCCTACATGTCCAGGAACCCAGCAGAAGATAATCTTGACATCCACATGGCTCACCAAAACCGTGGTATCACAGATAATCGCGAACCAGGGGATGCAGAGATTCCAATGCCCAGAGAGCACTCAGGGCGCTTTATCAGTCACTATAAATCAAAATCGGGTCTCTGAACCAGTCACATCGCATTATCTTCTGTAGAGCCTCGGTAACTTCAAATAGAGGGGACACAGCCTAGAAACTGACCCCCCTCTTGGGACTTGGAACCATTCATATACATTGGCACGGTTCCAGTGTGACATGAAGTGTACTCCAAAAAGGCAGAATGTAGTACTATTGATGCTGTAGAAGCTTTGGGAGCAGAGGCGTCTACCCTCCAGGGTAGACCGTCGAGATCAGCTGTGCATAACAGTGCGAGCTGTTGCTGACTGAGGGAGGCCCCGGGCTCGTGCGTACAGGGGAATAATGCATTGTGCACAGTGGAGAATGAGTGGTATCAACCCAGCATCGACAAGTAGGCTCTCCATGGGGGATGTGTGGAAGTACCAGTTGCCAGGCAAAGGCTAGTGTGGTGGATCGAGTCCACCTTCCGCAATACACAGTCGGCTGCAGATGCATAAAACTCGCATCCGGTGTAGAGCTTCGAACAAACAAAGGATCAATAAAAAAGTAAGGCAGAAGCCCTATCAGCGCCCCAGGCACTGAATGGCACAGAACCAAGAATATCCATGGCGTGGGTAAAAGAGACCCTAAGGATGCAAATTTGAGCCTCCCAGGTGAGGTGTCGGTCAAATACAAGACCAAGGAAACGGTGGGAGTTAACCACTTCTAGGCAGTAAAAAGTTGACCTAAAAAAATTGAAAAAGTTGACCTAAAAATTGTCTAAAGTTGACTTTATTTTCAATGACTGAAATGAAAGGAATTTTACTTACTTACTCTAGCGTTGGCTGATTGTGGTAGATAATAAAGTATTTTCCAATATTTTAAGGCAGAAAGTTGCAGTCTCTATTTAAGAGTTTGTTGTACATGGAGAATGATCTCTCCATAAAGACTGTTGTTAGCTGACATTTAAGGAGATAAGAATAAATTGTTTGTGATATTTCAGGTCTATGGAGTTCAACTATCTCACACATATCCTTTTCCTTAACTCTTCTTTCAATGTATTGCTTGATCTCACAAGGATTGTCATCAAAGTTAATGGTAGTAAGAGTGTCATATGCCTCTTTAATTGTGAAATCAGCTGCTTCCATCCTAGGCACCAAGCTAGCAATTTGACTAATTCATTTTAATGGAAAGTAGTTGCGTTGGTAGGTTTTTCTTAGACACACTATCTTTAACCTTCCAAACGATAATTCCTTCACCTTCAAAATTTTCAACAATGCATTTGAGGTTTGGAAAATTGTCTGCATAATAGAAAGCAGCGTTTAGCCAACTTGCCCAACATGTAAAAATTGGTTCTGGGGGAGTACAATTTCTTGAAACAAAGCCTCTCTCTCTCTTTATTTTTAACAGTAGATGCCTTGACACACGCAATTAGAGCATCGACTTCACTATAAAATGACCTTATATGCATTGCACAGTTATGTAACATGTGCAACACATGTTACATGGAAAAGTCTTGGGAAAAGTTTCTTGAGTGTTGCTCCAGCCAACACCATATAACGAGTTACATCAAATATAAGTAAGCAGAAACTTTCTCTCGCCATCTCAAATTCTTTTATGGTATCATCAATCTTGGTATGCAATTTTGCGCATTAACAGATCCAACAAGAACATCAAATTTGATTAAATAAGTTTTTTCTGGAACATCAATAATTCCTGCAAGTATATTCAAATATTTAGAGCCTCTTACTTCACTTTCGTCAATGATGAGGAAAATTAGTTTTCCTGTTAGTAATTGTTTTATCCTAGCTGATTTACTCTCAGCCATTTTCATGGATATTTATCTACAAGTTGTCAAACTGGGGACTGCTACACCAAAATCAGAGAATAATTGTTTTATATGAAGATGGCACAATTTATGAAGGGTATGTCGGTGGACAAAAATGTAGTCACTAGCTTTTCAGTAAAATCTGAAGACTTAAACTTTAACAGTGTTTGTGTCTTTCCAGTTTCCATACATTTACATAGGCTACGCTGGTGTTTTGAGTCGGATGATGTTTCTCCACAAAAAAGTTTTTACAGGCTTCACTACACAACAAATTTGACAATAAAGTTCATTTTTTTCCTGAACAAATGAATTCATTGGGATATTTTTCAATTACAGAATGCACTTTAGAAATAGATGGCATCCCAACTTTAGGCATGTCTACAGGGCGGGCCATAAGTTTCAATACATAAGAAAATTTATATATTTTTTTAATGTTTCAGATACCCTAGAACAGTGGTCGGGGAACAGGGGTAAATTACCCTAAATGGGGTAATTTAGAAAATTTAGGGAGTAATGGATGTGCTAAGTGAGGGAAACGAATATGAAAGTTGGAGAAAAAGAATGCATCGAGGAGCCTTTCTTCTATTTTTCGGTAAAATCTGGCACCATATCTCCGAATTAAGTGGCATTTTGCCATGTTTTGAACATGCCTCTTTTAGAGTAGTTGATGAATTAGTAGAGCTGATTAAGTGATATAATAATTATTTATATAAGGTGAGTTATGATATAATCTATAATATTTACGTTTCTGTATAGACTTTTGTGATTAAAATTCAACAGAAGTTAAATATATAAATATAAGATTAGTTTAGACTTTAGGATATTTTAGTTTATTTGTAAGGGGCCTAATTGTCCCATCAGCTGTTAAGTTGCCAGTTTCTCACTTTTTTAGGGGTAACTATTATATTTTTAATTTATTTATTAATTTTTATTTTAATATATTATTTTATAATAAAAGTAAGTTTTTTAATGAGTTTAACTCTATTTAAGCATATTTCATGCAGCCCCTACAAATGTAATGCTCACTCTTTTTAAGTCTTATTGTTTGAATTTTTATGGTATGTGAGCTGTGGTTTGATTTTATGTTGTTATTTTAAAGTTTTAATTTAAACTCTTAAATTTGGCACTAAATATTTTTTTATTTTTAAAAAATAGAAGTCAAGTGATAGATTTGTCTTTCATTTTCAGATTGCATCAGCAAGGAAAAGGACATATCAGGCAGAGTTCCTTAATTATGGCTTCACAGAAATAGAGGACAAAGGACAAATGAAACCTCAATGTGTTTGTCTGCATGAAAGTATTGACTGCCGAGTCTTTAAAAAAGAATCAACTGAAGAAACACTTGGACAAGGTTCATTCACATCTGTCTTGCAAACCACGGGAATACTTTGAGAATCTGGAAAAAATAGTCAAAGACAGAGATTTGAAAATAACAAGAGTGCAACGTTTGACCAACGTTCAACAGCAATAGCTAGTTTTGAAGTGGAATGGTTGGTTGCTCGAAACAACAAACGACATACTATTGGTGAAGACTTAATCAAACTGGCAGCTGTGAAAATGGCAGAAATAATGTGTGGGCAGAAAGTAGCTAAACAACTGAATACAGTGCCTTTGTCTGCAAGAGTTATTAAAGAAAGAATTTCCATCTTGGCAGAAAAGGTGAGAGAACAAGTGATTTCTTCAGTAAAAAGAGTAAAGAATTTGCCATTCAACTTGATGTGACTACAGATGTCAGTAGCAATTTGCAGCTGATGGTATACGTTCGATACAGGGGTTCTGATGAAATTAAGGAAGAAATGTTGCCATGTTCTCCTCTTGAGTTGAGAACTCGTGGTATTGATGTGTTCAATAAGGTTGATGCATACTTCAAAAAACAAAGTGTTGAATTAAAGTGGGAAGATTGTATTGCAGTATCAGTTGATGGAGCTCTTGCCATGTTTGGTCACATCACTGGTATTGTGGTTTTGGCCAAACAACAGAATCCAAATATTCAAGTCATCCATTGTATGATACATCGCCAGGCACTAGTTGTGAAGGATTTGGAACCAGAAGTGGAAGCTGTGTTGAATGATATAATTAAGATTGTCAATGTTGCAAAAATGTATGCACTAAACACGAAGATGTTTCGTGATTTATGTGAGGATGGAGATGCTGAATATTCAACCCTTCCATACGGAAGTGAGGTGGCTTTCACGTGGAAATGTCCTGAATGGAGTGTGGGCTCTTAAAACCAAACTTGAAATAATTCTGACTGATCAAAAAAACACACTTGCAGAGAAGTTCCGAAAATCAACCTGGCTAGCTCTTCTTTCATACTTAGCTGACATTTATTTGCGTGTAAATGCGCTGAACAAGGAATTGCAAGGAAAGAAAATCAATCTCATCTTAGCAAGGGAAAAAATTTCAGCATTTGTATCAAAGCTTCAGTATTGGAACCAAAAAGTAAATACTAATGAGAATGCTGTCTTTCCAAACCTGGCAGAGTTTTTGGAAGAATGTGAAGACTGCCGTTTTCGTGACATGAAGGAATCAGTCACAAGGCACCTGACCAAACATAGGAATAGGTTCTGCGACTACTTTCCAGAGCTTGATTCACATACTGTCAGCTGGGTTGTAAATCCCTTCAAATGTGAACTGGCGTATTTGCCTGAAGAGCCTGAAGGATTCGCAGAAGAGCTTATTGAACTGCGTTCCAACAGTGAAACAAGCATGAAATTTGAGACCAAGGATGACCTCTCAAGTTTTTGGATGTCAAAAGCTGCAAAGGCTTATAAAACTGCACATTTAGGAGCAACTAAAGTGCTGCTACCTTTTCAACAACCTACCTTTGCAAACAAGGTTTTTCTACCCTTGTAAATCTAAAAACAAAATACAGAAACCGGTTGGATCCTGAAGACAGCATCAAAGTAGCACTGACATCAAAAATCTCCAATATTGAAATTGTTGTATCAAAGATGAAACAGTATAATTTTTCCAAAGCCTGAAGGAGCTGATATATTCAAGTTTTCAATAATCTTTTCATTAGTTTTATTTGTGTACCATTCTCATGCCAGAAAGGGTAAAAAAATTTTCCCTATAATGGTGGATTCAATAACATTTTCCTATTTTGTTTTGTACAAATTTTAAATACATAATAGTGACATAGTCAATAATTTTGCTTTTGTGACATGTAATGCTAAAAGGTGACTTTTATTTCTATTTATAAATATATAATTTCCTACAATTTTTTCTTGTGTGCTATATCCATGCCAAAAAGACGGACTTTTATTTCCTAATGATAGATGAAAGTCAGGGGGTAAATTCATTTTACTACAAATTCTTTTGGGGTAACACCCCAAAAAGTTACACACCCTTGCCCTAGAATATGCGTTTAATGAAAGAGAAACAAATTGAAATCATACTGACAGCTGAGTCAGGAAGCAGTTGCATGGTTGCAATGAACTTTTAATAAAAAACATGGAACAAACTTCATACACAACACTAGCAAATTTATTAACAAGTTTCAGAAAACTGGAAATGTTGCAGATCAACTGCGAAGTGGTCCAAGGCATACAACCACCGATGAAGGCACAACAGCTACAATACTTACAGTGTTTACACATAGTCCCCCAAAAGTACACGATGGTTGTCTGCAGAAAGTTGTGTCAGCAGATAGATTTTTTTTTTTTCTTAATTTTAGGAGCCCATCTGGCGACTGCCGTTTTGAGCATAAGTCGCCGGAATCACAACAGCCTAGCACTAGGCTACTTTAAAATAAGAATATAAAAAAATAACAATGATAAAAAAGGAAAAAACGTAACAATTAGTAAGAAATCTCCGAGGTCGGGGGGAGGTCTCCCTCACCCCGGCGCAGGAGCATGCAACCTACAAAGAAAACAACCGAGGGGTGAATTGCCACCAGTTCGGCCGTGAAGACAGACGCAGCGCCTGGCAGAGACCCACTAACTTCAAACTGAGGGGATACGGCGTGGAAGCCGAACCCCTTTGCGGACTTGGAGCCATCCGTATACACTGGCACGGTTCCAGCGTGACACGAGGTGTGCTCCAAAAAGGTCGAACGCAATACTCCCGGCGCTGTACAAGCTTTGAGATCAGAGGCATGGCAAAAAAAAAACAAATGTGGTACTCTCCAGGGTGGCGTCATGGGCAGAATCAGGAGTGCCAGCGGCCCGAGAGCTATACCTAGCTCTCGATGGAGTTTCCTGGCCCTAAACCCAAAGGGCTTAGGGTATGACTGGCGTCTCCAGGCGGCATAGGCACCGTCGAGATCAGCTGCGGATGCAGTGAGAGCTGTTGGCGACTGAGGGAGGCGTCGGGTTCACGCGTCAGGCGAGTGATGCACTGTACGCGGCATAGAGCGAGTGGCATCTCCCCAGCATCGACCAACAGGCTCGCAATGGGGAAAGAGCGGAAGGCACCGGTCGCAAGGCCAAGGCCGGTGTGGTGGATCGAGTCCACTTTCCGCAATAAACGCTCGGCTGCGGATGAATTGCCAGGAAGCAGGGGTAAATTCATTTTACTACAAATTCTTTTGGGAAGAGGGAGGGGGGGCCCTGGTTTTATCCAGGGCTGGGTATGAACCCTTTGTGCCGTCAGCTTTAACAAGGAAGCGCCCGGGTTGAGTAGAGCCCGCAGAAGGGCTCCGAATGTGAGCGGAAACAACTGTATTCGTTGGCCTGGATGAGCCAGGAGCAGAGGGTGTCTTTCTAACTATTGAGGCATAAGACGTCCAGGGCAGAGCCGGGGGCGCAAGAACCAAGTCCTTAGCCTCGCGGAATGAGAGTCGATCCTGGGCCTGAACGGCCAGGATTTCTTTCTCAAGGAGATATGCACCACATTGCTTCGAAGAAGCAGGGTGCGGCTCTCCGCATTTGACACACTTGGCCACACGCGATTTAGACTTATCGTGTGCGGCCTTGGAGCAATTTACACAGACTTCGGGTGACCTCGACTTTGCACGTCTACAAGAACGATTCGTATGGCCGAAGCAGTTACATTAATAGCACCGCCGCGGCAGTGGCACGAATGCTTTCACGCGGTAGCGGTACCAACCGGCACGCACCGACTCAGGAAGCTTGTCACATTCGAACGTGACGAAGAGTGTAGGGGTGGGTCTCAAGGCCCCTCCCTGTTTTCTCATCACATATTCGACCTTGACCGCCCCATGTTCGGCCAGCTCTAAGGTAATGTCCTCTATGGAGTAGTCAACGAGTTCCCTTGCATAAACTACTCCTTTCACAAAGTTCATGTTAGAGCGCGGCATCACACTCACCAGGGTGCCATGAAGTATCCGAAGAGCACTTATCTTGGCCGCCTCGGCGGGATTCGCCAGAACGCTCCCGTCCGAGAAACGGGTCACTTTCGGCTCTCTACCAATTGCACTAGCTAATGCTCTCCTCTGATGGATCATGTTGCCCTTGGCCAACATGGTACCATGAGTGGAGTGAATAACGAGGAAGTGTTTGTAGCCAGCAGGCTCGAAAACGCCAGGTAACCTCTGAATGTTATCGAGGCTCTACCCTGCGCTCTTTTCGTCTTAGTCATAGTCGAGGGCTCCGCACCCGGGGAAGGGGGGGGGGCAGAGGGGCCGGATGTGCCGATCTTGGCTTGTTGGCGTAGCAGCAGACCCATCCGTCCCTGAAGCCCCCGCGGATGGAGAGAAGCCACGAGTCTTTTTAGTCTTTTCCTTAGTTTTCGTCTTTTTAGTAGAGGAGGGCAGGGAATGAACCCGCTTCTCCCCTCCACGGCAGAAGCCCCTACCCATGATGGACCAACTTCAGCCAGGTCCTTCTCCAAGATGGAAAGGTCCTGGTAGTCCCAGGGGCACTAGTTGGAGGAGATCCCTCCCTTCCTTGCACTACCTTGGAAACCCAGGCCGTTTGAGGAGGACCTTGTATATGGGCGGATTTGGGTTTGGTGCTTGGCGCTGAGCCCAGATTCCCTCCCATGGAAGGCCCTACCATCTGAGGCTGGGTTGCCTCAAGGACCATGTCTATCTCAGGAGGGGCCTCCAGTTGGCCATCCCCTCTCAGGACATCGCAGGTGCCGTTGGCAGCGTTACTAGTCATTTGTTGAGAAGCACAGGCCTTGACCCTGGCAAGGTTCAATATTCTTGCGAGCAGGTCTTTTGAGGAAAGCGACAGAAGTGGCCTGGGTTCCCTCTCCCCCCTAAGGAGGTTTGCCCTACCAACCCGCTTCACTGGGGAGCAGTCGGCTATGAGCTGCCTGCTGGCTTTCTTGGCAGTCCCCTTGGAAAGAAAAGGGGGGACTGCCACTGACAAAAAGGGAGGTGCCTGAAAGCACCTCCAGAGAAGGGGGTGAGGGGGAGTCCCCTACACCCGTAGGCGAAGGAGAGAAGCCTCCTCTCTGGTTAGCGAAATATGGAGGGTCCCCTGTGCAAGCACAGGAGGGGGGCCGACCATTTTTTTTTGGAGCTGCCTAAGGGCGGCTCCGTTGATGAACAATGGGAAATAGGGAGAGATTTTAGATTCTTTATTTTTTCATTCATGGGCATGGTGACCCTATTTGTTTGACAGGAAGCAATTGCTCATCACCCCTCACAGTAGCCCGCTCTGCAAGGGGTGCGTACAGGACCACCACTCCCACCTGGTGGCCTGGCAGTCCATCGGCATGGCGGCTCCACCTTAGACACAGTGTAAAAACAAAGATAGATGGTGAAGTGAGAAGAAAAGGGGATGTGAGGAAGGTATGGGTGGGGATAAAGAAGGTTGTTAAAAACACACCATCCTAAACCGGAGCTCAGGGATTAGGGAACATTGTCCCCTCCCCCCTCAGCCCCTCTAATTTCTACCCTGTGAAATTAGAGGATGACTAAAGAAAGTTGTGGGAGAGGTTGTATGAAAAGCAAGGAAACCCGGGGAAAAAACAAGTGTTTTGAAGGAAGGAGAAGAGGCTAAGCTGGGGTCGGATGGGGTGCTGAATCCTATCAGCATGGCAGCCAGGATGGCAAATTGCCGCGCCCCTTACGGGGAAGGCAAGTGTCAATTCTCTGCACTCAGGCTTTCTTGTGACAATGTCCATTACAATGGCCTTCGTTGTCGCACTGCTGTTAGGGTGGGTCATCAGATCTTTTGTGATTTTGTTGATCTTAGGGCACAAGTTAGCCTGATTGATGACAGAATATGGAATGCTCTCAGTGAGACTACACAAGCCAATGCTCAATTTCAGCCTGTTTTCTACCGCATCAACACTGTTGGTGTGGCTGTTCCCACTCGTGGCTGCATCGCGCTTCCTTTACAATTTGAAAATGGCTTTTCCCTTAGAACTCTCACTGTGGTGCCTGAATCTACTATTCCATTCTGTTTCATCCTCAGCATTGACATCATCCATACGCTCCAGCTTGTTGTGGAATATGACACATCCTATTTCTATCTTGGCATTACTGGTGCCACATCTCTTTCTTGGTTACCAAAGCAAGGTTCATGCATTATGACGTATGTGTAGTACAACATGGCCTCGAAGTTGATCCTAATTCCCTTAATCTTCTCTCTCCTGAGCAGGTGAAACTCTCACAAGAGGGTAACTTTGCCATTCGTCTACTTAAAACCAGTGTTGTCCTCATCCCCTTGACTCAAAGCACCTCTCCTATTCCACAACATCCTGTAAACATTTTGCTTCTCACATTCACTCAACTTTTCTTCCAATTTCACTTGCTCAATCAAATCTTCATACTTCCAAACATTCGACGTTACACTCACGGAAAACACAATTGCATTCACCACATGCATATCATTCTCCATATTCACCACTGTATTTAACATACCCAATTTATCTCCCACTTGGACTCCTCTAAGAATCTTCCTTCGCAGATCAGGCCAAACTTGTATGCAGACACGCGGATCTTTCATATCAATTATACCATCAAACACATGCACCACTCGCCTTAATCGATAGTTCGCAGCACTACCATCCAAGACATAAATATTCCTATCATTCTCATTTATCTCAACATCCGAATTCCATCCAATCCTTACACTCAATGTTTCATTCTGCTTGACAGGCACTCTCAATCGCATATACTTCCAGACCTTTCATGATGTTCACTCTCACACTTCCATCTGGATTCACATACCATTGAAACTTCATACTTCCATTCTTCTTACATTCAATCATCTCTAAATCAGGGTGAATCACAATACCATTCACTTTCAAAAAATTATAACCTAATAGCATGTCATACTTCTTGTTTGCACCTTCTACTACACAAAATTCATCTTCATTCATCCGGACACTGGCAATCAAAACACTCTCTCTAAACCTTGCAACAATCGGCACATCCTGTTCACCTAATCCAGTCAAATGATATCCACGATCCTTAACTTCACTTACTTTCATTCCTACAAATGTTTCATAGTACACCACATTCACCTTACATCCTGTATCAATCAATGCACTAACTTCTCATTCTCCACACTTAATTTTAACACACATACACTTATTCACTCTCTGACCCCAATTCACTCCATGATTTGACAATCCTTCTCTCACATTCATCACTTGCACTCTAGAGAATTCCCCAGAAGGAACCCTCTCATTCCTTAGTTTCCCTGAGTCATATCCTCTCGATTTCTTGCATCATTCCCATCCATTCTTTCATTCATGCATCTTTCACCGGTCCTACACAACCTTGTTGCATGACCTACCATTCCACATTTACCACAAGTAGCTCGTGGACTGGCACACATCCTGGCATAATGCCCTATCTGCCCACAATTACCACACACTCCAGGTCCACTCATATTTACTCAACCACCTTCCCTGCAATCTCGTACCAAGTGGCCCATTCTTCCACATCCATAACACACTCTTTCCCTCGCACGACTACAATCTTTTATCATGTGCCCCATTTGTCCACAGCCAAAGCAACTTCCTTGTGACCACCGACAGTCAGTCCTCATATGCCCAACTTTCTTGCACCTCAGACACCTAGGCTCATTTACTCTAGATCTACTGTCATTCCGACCATTTGTGCAACCACTATTCGGACCATTCTGAACCTTACTCCAACCATTCCGACTCTCACTCCTACTTTTACTCCCTCTCAGTTCACAGCCAACATACACACTCTGTTGTTCATTCTGCCCGCTGTAATAATTTTAAAAAAATCTAGACATCACTTCGATCGGGTTCTCTGTCAATGCGTCCCGATATAACCGGAACTGGGGCAACTTACTTCTACTCGAGTTGCACACAGTGTGAATCGAGGCCTCCTCCCTTCAATAATCCTCAAATTCAAGGTCCTCTAACATCTCCAGTACATCCTTCCATAGCAATCTTTCACCAGCCTATTTCATCTTCTCTTTCTCTTATACGTCACATACTCACTTCATTCGGAACCGTATTTAAAAACTTCATCAGCTCATTATTCCCATTTATTCCGTCATCTCCAAATCTCATTTGTGCTAAGGACTCTAAGCTATGCGCATAAAAATTCACATCCTCATTCTTTCCCATTCTCGCTTCCTCAAAACCATTTGTTTTCTTATATTTCACACTTGTCTTCATCCTCTTACAGTGCTCTATTATTCTCTCTTTCATAACCTCCCACTTAAGCTCACCCACATTCCTAATCATCCGGTAAAAATCCTTCATACGCCCATCCAGAAACTCGCACAACTCTTTCACCCCAAACCTATTATTCTCTCCAAATTTTTCCTTACAATAATTTTCATACTCTTTCAAAAACACTTTCACATCTTTTGCTCCTTCCACTCTAAACTTACTTAACTTTGGCACTTCTCTGATTAGTATACTCCGATGAACCTCAGCATCACTTTCACTATCACTCACTTCTCTCCCACTTTCACTCATGCCTTCATTCGAGCTGAAATACAAGGAGTCAATACTAGCCAGTCGGGTCCTTTCCTGTCGGTCTGGGCATCTAGTCTTTGGGGTCTTCTTTTTTCGGTGCCTAGTTATTTGCGGGGGTTCGTTTATGCCTGTCAATCCATTTTTATCAGTCAAGTCCATTCCAAGTGGAGTCTAGGCCACACACCCACCAATTGCACCCGATTCTCCCATTTTCTCATTCAACATTTGCATCAATCTTTCCTCCATTCGCACTTCACTGTCTTTGATCCTCTCTTCCATTCTCACTTCCATCTCCCTCATTTTCCTTTTCAAACTATCATTCTCTTCTCTCAAATGCGCATTTTCTCTGTCTTTCTGCCGCACTAACTCATTTAGTCTTCTCATCTCCAACTCCATGGTCCCAATCTGTTCCTCCTCCATTTGGGACAAAAAACACAGGCTCTCACTCCTCTCCTTCCTCAAACCACCGGGCAGTCCCTATTCGGGCGCCAAAAATATGTGGCGGCGGGATCGCGATTCCCGCCGCCCTGACAAGGTCCGCTCGGTGGTTCAAGAAGAGGGTATTGAGGAGAGAGAGTATTTTCTAAATTTAATTTAGAAACCGTAATTATAGCAAAATAATCAACCCCAAATATTATATAACCCTCAACCTAAACCAAAATACATTACATATATATATATATATATATATATATATATATATATATATATATATATATATATATATATATATATATATATATACAGTTGGCCTTACAATATTCTGGCCCACCACCACAGGTATATATTTACAAAAGGCCTTACATAAGATCTTGGCCACACAAACTAATAATAAAACCAAGATATCGCGAAAGATGGGTGCACCCTTATCTAACTAATGGAGTGAGACGTGTTGGAGAAAGTGGGAGGTGGATCACTTTCTGCGGGATTCTGAGGGGCCCTAGGCTCGGCAAAGCGAAGGATTTCAGGTAGCTGGGATGCTTGTTGGTCCCAACTACTGGGTCACAGTCAGTTGGGTGCTACTCCAATTACTCCCTGGAGACTGGGAGGTGCTCTCCAAGGTCCACACCTTAGAAAATTGCCCCAAAAGGTAGGCGCACTTGCAAGGGTCCTGATTGGCTTCAGCCGTCTCCTAAAGCCAGATGTCGGCGACAATCGGTACCACAGAACTGGAAAAGAGAAGGCACATTCAGTCACCTATTCACTGCCACACTCAAACATCTTTACTCCTAACTCATTCAACCATATCCACTCTCACACAATCTTCACTCACCTATCTTCCGTCTAGGCGGCTCTTCCTTCTTTAGTCACAACTAATGACTTCCAAACTATTTCTAAAGAAAAATATTAGCTGAAAAAATCCGCCTAAAAAGAAAACAGGAGATGAATGGGGGAGCACGATAGAGATCCATCGAGTCTCCCCACACAAAGCAAAGACGGTGATAACACGATCCACACACACACATTCTGCAAAAGAAGAAAAAGATTAGACATAGGGGAGGGGAGGCGGACAACCAAACTACTACAGTGTGGATGCCAGTGCTGATGTTGGTGTGGTTGTTCCTTCTGTGTATTATGAACATGGAGGACCTGATATGATGTAAGCGAGAGTGAAAGTTGGTGAAATGTTCTTCTGTGGTTTGATTGATACTGGAGCACAAGTGTCGTTAGTGAATAAGAGGATTCTGAGTAAGTACGATGAGTTTAGAGGTTGTGAATGGAAGCCTGTGAAATTATGGATAAGTGGATTGTGGAATGGGCTGATAGTGGCATTAGAACCGGTTAGTCTGAGAGTGAGTTTGGGCAGTGGTGTGAATGTGAAGCATGACTTTGTGATTCTGAAAGATGGGCAAATGCTGTGTTGTTTCTTGCTTGGTGTGAACTTTATGAGATAGAATGATTTTCTTTGGATGCTGATAAGGATTGTGTTATGAAAGGTGAATGTGAGATGATGAGGATGAGATTTTAAGTGATGATGATATTCTAGAGATGCAAGAGATGTGTCCTTTTGTCAGTGAGTTGAAGAGGTGTGTGATGATGCGTGTTGATTTGAATGAATGGTCTGAGTGTTTATGAGATTTTAAAAGGATTTTGTCATTTGTATGGATGTTGTATATTTTATGAGACATATGAAGGATGGGGATGATATGTATGGGAGTGCATGCGCAATATATAACCTTAAGTCTCAGAAGATAAGGTTATTTAGCCTATGCCTCTCAACTGTTGGTGTACTACCTGCTTGTGGTCCCACTGCCTTTAACTGAAGGTACGTCCAACGACCAAGTGCCAAGCGGTATAACCCAGGGTGCTCTTGCAGAGTGAGGGTCTTGACACCCTCTACCTCCTGAGTCTTTTTTCTGAGAAGTGAATTTTTGCAATGGTGTCATAGTCACACATCTGATCTTACACCATTGCTCCATTTCTCTTTACTCAGGTTGATGTGAATCTGAGTATCTCTTTTCTATCTTTATTTCTCCAGTTCTTCTCCTTTTTCACTTCTTCCCCTCTGCTTCCTTTCATTCTCCCATGATGAAGCTGCCATCATGACCGTCCTCACAGCAATGCAGCTCCTGCTGGTGATCAGGTTATAAGGCTGGGTAATGGCAGTTATCCTAGTTGCCATGCGCTAGCAGGGAAGGTGGGAAGGTCTTTTGACCTATTGTGAGCTAATGCCCGTCTAAGCATGGCAGCCCCATGCCAGTAGGTTCCTCTCCTGCCCGTCACCTCTGTAGAGTATGAGCTAGCTCTTCTAGGTAAAAAGTCGAAAAGGTTGACGTTAAATTGATAGCTTACTGCACATAATCTAATTCCAACCATCCTTTTCCTAACCCCCTCTCAGACTCTTCCTTTCGATTGGCTGTTTCTAATTTGTTGTGGTCATATTCATGTGAATCCTAGCCTTACTCTCTGCCACACTGGTTGAGTTCTTTACTCCAATGTAAGAGGTCTACACAAGAATCTCACAACCGTTCTATGACATAATTATATGCATAGAAACTTTGGTTTCCGACTATTACCACAAATCAGCTAAAGATCCCTGGGTTCTTTCAGCCCCTGTTTATTCACCCAGGAAATCGTCGGCGGGGAATGTCCGTCTATATTTGTGATGGTTTTTCCGCTTATAGAAAAACTAACTATAAATGTAGCTGCCATGAAGTAATGGCCTTGCGTATTTGTACCTGAATCCACAATTTTTATATTTTGGGCGCTTATCACAACCCCAATTGTGATGATACCATATATGATTGCCTATTAACAGCCATGGCCACCACCAACAGATATTCATGGTTGTGCAGCATATGATTTTGCTAGTGTTTCGGGGTGTTCACAGTTGGTGTCCGGCCCTACTCATCATGCTGGTAACTGTCTCGACTTAGTACTTACAGATGTACCCGATATTTTTAAAGCAGAATTTAATGCACCCATGGGTACATCCAATCACTCTGCCATCAGTTTCAAACTTGATCTTAGGCAACCTGTCCCTTCTTATACTGTGGGAGACGTTGTTAGCAACCCTACCAACATAGCAAATATACTCCAATCACACTTTTCAGATGTATACAGCAACTCCAATGCCAAGGGTTTAAGATTACCAAACTTTGCCTCCCCAATTATTGAAGAACCCACAACAGATGATGAAATTAATCTAACAGAAGCGGAGATCTTGGAAGCAATCAGTGAGATCAATAATAATGCCGCTAGTGGACCAGACAGTATCTCAGCAAAATTTATAAAAAATTGTGCAAGTCCAATTGTAAAACCTCTGTTCATTATCTGGAATGAATCCAGTGAATATGGAATAGTCCCCAAATTCTACAAAATGGCTTATATAACTCCGATCCACAAAAAAAGGTAACAAAATAACTGCTAGAAATTATAGGCCCATTACACTGACCTCCCATTTCATCAAGATTTTTGAGCATTGTCTCAGGAAAATTATGATAAAATTTCTAGAAAATAACAAAATTATAATGAAAAATCAACATGGCTTCAGATCCGGTCTTAGCTCGCTGACACAGCTGATAGCTCATGTTGACGAAGTTTTAAGTAGTCTACTTGATGGAGCTGAGACTGATGCTATCTACCTGGATTATGCAAAAGCTTTCAATAAAGTAGATCACAGACTCTTGATTGAAAAACTGAAAATATATAAATTCCATGAAAAGATAATTAACTGAGTAGAATCATTTCTATGTGATCGGACACAGGTTGTTTTCATTGGTGGACATCACTCTTTACCTGCTCCAGTTAAAAGTGGCATCCCCCAAGGTATAGTTTTGGGTACAGTATTGTTCTTGATATTTATCAATGACATGGAATCTATCGTCCAAAACTTGACCGTCAGATTCTTTGCAGAGGATACAAGAATATCCAAAAAGATAACAAGTAGTGCAGATAAGGCCTCCCTCCAAGACAATCTAATGAGGGTGATGGAGTGGTTGCACAGCAATAATATGGTGTTATATAAGCAGAAATTTGACCTGATTATGCACGAAGCTCGACATGAACTGTGGATAGCTGAAATGCCCTTCCTCGCAGCTCTCCAAAGCTATGTGGTAGATGCGCATCTCCAGTTTTACCCTGTGGATAAATTGAGGGACCTCGGGATTGTTCTAACTAGTGACCTGTCATGGACTCCCCATATACAAATGATGTGTCTGAGAGCAAGAAATGCAGCTGCCTGGGCACTTAGCGTATTTGGGTCTAGAAATTCCCTTTCTATGTTAACTATTTACAAGTCCATGGTCCGGTCCCACCTGGAATACGCCTGTCCTTTGTGGAACCCAGTCAAGGTAGGTGATATTCAGTATATTGAATCTGTCCAAAGAGAATACAAGAGAAAAATTTGTGGATATCAAAATTTTACATACTGGAAGAGACTCGAAAAATTGTGCTTAATGTCCTTACAAAGAAGGAGGGAACGTTTTATTATAATTAATATTTACAAGATCTAATGTCCCAATGATCCCCAAATAAAATTCTGTCCCCAATCAAGACTGGGCATACAAGCAGTTATTTCCCCACTAAGAGGCTCTAACCCAGCACTTCTAACGAAGTACAACTCCTCTTTCACTGTAGTAGGTCTACATTTGCGGAACTCCCTGCCACCAGAGCCGACATTAATTGGAAGTCTTAATGCATTCAAGACACAGCTAACCAAGTTTCTCTTTTCTCTACCCAATGAGCCACCAGTACCTGGTCTCCCCCGGGCTCACAGTAACTCTGTGACTGAATTAGTGAGAAGAAGATGGTGGTCTCGACAATGAGATAGCCAGATGGTCCGCTCACCTTCTTCAAGTATTCAAGTAAGTAACTGGAATAATGTCTGTGATGATGTCCCTGTTAAAAGGATCTCATACCGGTTCAATGATAAAGCCTGGTTTACAGTGGAATGCAAAACTGCTCAGGATGCCAAAGAGGCAGCATACCGCCTCTGGTATCAGCTACGCACAAGAGAATCTTGGAACAACTATGTTCTAGCAAGATCTCAAGCAGAGAGGATTTATCATGATGCGAAAAGGGAATATCGCAGCTCTGCCAAGGATAAATTGTTAAGCACCACTGATCCACATAAATGGTGGTCCACCCTTAAATCAGTGGTCTTTGGCTGCAGCTCATCACTTCCCCCACTGCTCTCTGAAAACGGTCAACTTATCATAAGTCCAAAGGAAAAAGCTGAATTTTTGATGAAGCACTTGACTCTAAACTTAGTAGAGAGCAATTAATTTTCAATCAAGAAATGGCCATTATGCCTACTCTTAATAAAATTGCATTTGAGTCCAAAGAAGTGGAGAAGCTACTCAATGCTCTTGATCCATATGGGGGCACAGATCCCCTTAAGATGTTTCCTGTTTTTCAAGGAAACTTCTGCTGTAATCACAAAAAACTTAGTGCAGTATTTAGATGCCTCATGCAATCTGGAACGTTCCCCCCCGAGTGCTAGAGGGTGGCTCACATTATGCCTATTCCTAAGGGAACTCCTTCCCCTGATCCCTCCAATTATCGTCCAATCTCTATTAGACAAATACTTTCTAAAGTTTTTGAGCACCTCGTTGCTGCTTGCCTTTCCCACTTTCTTGAGAGATCAGGTGTTCTCCCTTGTAACCAATTTGCTTATCGAAAAAAGCTTGGTACAACAGATGCACTTCTTACGATCTCTCACAAGATCCAGTTGGCACTAGACCAGGGGCATGAGGCCCACATAGTTCAACTGGATCTCTCAGCTGCCTTTGATAGAGTAAATCATAATGGCTTGCTGAAGAAGGTAAGAGATATTGGTATTGGTGGACGGATTTTATTAATTTTAGAGCAATTCCTGGTGGGTTGCACCCACAGGGTTTGTATTAATGCAACTTCAGTGACTGGCATCCTGTCCACTTGGGCGTTCCGCAGGGCAGTGTTCTCGGACATCTGCTCTTCAATATTTACACTGCTGACCTCTTTAGCATCACAAAAAATATTATGTATAGTTATGCAGACAATGTAACTCTGTTCGCAACTATTGACTCCCCTCACTCTCGCAGCATTGCATCTAATTTCCTCAATGAAGATCTTCAATGCATTTCTATATGTTGCCATACATGGAACATGAAGCTTAACATCGCTAAATCTAAATCTATGTATGTCTCACGATCTTGTAGCCCTTTTCCTCAATAGGAACCTCTCCATGTTGATGGTTTAGCATTGAACGATGTGGATGAAGTGGACATTTTGGGCGTTAAATTTGATTCCAAATTAACCTTTGAGTGTCACATCAGATCTCTGGAGACTACTGCTTTGCAGAAATTGGGAATCATGAGAAAGGCCTATGCCACCTTCAATGATGCTTCCGTGTCCGCCACTTGCTTCCAAAGCTTTATTCTTCCAGCTTTGGAATATTGTTTCCCTGTCTGGTCGACTGCAGCTACCTCACACTTGCATCTTATTGACAGAGTCTCTTATACTGCCAGCTTTCTTTGTGGCGGTAATGTCCAATGGAACCTTGCACATCGCTGAAAGATCAGCAATGTGCGCATGCTCTATAAGATACAATCCAATCCGCATCACTTGCTGTATATTTCCTTGCCAAATCGCTTTGTAGCAAGGAGAACCACTCATCAGGCTTTGGCCCGGCATCCTCTTTGTTTTCAGTCTATCAGATGCCGTACTAGCCAGTTTCAGCGTTGCTTTCTGCCAAGTGTTGTCCATCTTTGGAATTCCTTTGACGAAGAGACTTGTGCATCAAATAGTGTAGATGCGTTCAAAAAGAAAGCTAATAAGATCTTGTGTTCATCAAGAGCCATTATCCTGTTATTTTGTTATTTGTTATGTTGATTCTTGTTTGAATATTCTATATACAGTATATCTTGTTTTGCTTGAATGTTGATATATACTGTTTTTCAAATTTTTTTATTGAATTTTATTACTCAATTTTAATTTAACTGAATCCATAGATGACTGGAAGCCTTGAGGTATTTCTTTACCTATCTTTTCCCAGTTTGTTCTATCCCACTTCCTTTTCTTGTAAGCATCATTCCCTCTTCCACGTTGCAGGTGTGCAGGGATTGCTAATTGCAATCTATAGTGCTTGCACTCTTCCCATTCTACGTGTCTCATCTTGTGTAATAATAATAATAATAATGTCCTTGGTGGTATGATTGGTCTGGTGAAAGTTGTGCATGATAATTATGGGCATATTGGTAAGTTTAAGTTGTTGGAATGTATGAAGGAGCATGTGTTCCATCCATTTCTGAGGACTGTCGTGAATGACATTGCGAATACGTGTGAAAAGTGTCAGAAGCGAAAGGTGCGGGGTGTGCAAGTGAAGCTGTCGATGTTGAAAGTTGATGAGAAAGAACCGTTTGAATTGGTAGTGAGTGATGAGTGAAAATGAGCAGAGTGTATAGCATGAGGCGCATGAAAGGTTCCATTCATTTGAAATTGGTGCAAAAGTATTGAAGGTAAAAGAAGTAAAGGGTAGGTTAAATGTGTCAAAGATGAGTGAAAAGTTTGAAGGACCATATAGAGTTGTGAGGGGCTGGGTGAATGGTGACGTATGTTTTGGAGAGCTTGAATGAAGTTGTGACTGAGAGAGTGCGAGCTCATCAGAGTCAGTTGAGGAGGTGGAGAGAACCTCCTGAGCCATCCGGTGTAGGAACTGTGCAGAGAGATAGATAAGGTGCATGATGATGAGATGGAGTGTGATAGTATGGATCTGTCTGAGAAAGAGCTTGCCTTGGTCTCGAGGAGTAGAAAGCATACAAAGAAGAGTGAAAGGAAGAATGCAAGTAGAAATGAAAGTAAGTCTGAGCAGACTCTTTCTGGTATGGGAGAGCTTGAGAGAGAGATTGAGTGTTTGCATAATCAAGTGAGTGATTTGGCTGATGTTAGTAGATGAGTGAGTGAGCTGCCTGGGCCTGATTTTTCTGGTTTTGACAACAGTATGAATGATAGTGTATTTGGGTAGAATGAACCTAGTGTGGCTGTTTTTTTCTGGTTTGCGAATGGTAAGGGTAGAGGTGAGTTCGATATAGAGAATGAGGAGGTGACTGACTTTTCTGGCTTCTGGTGGGAACCAGTTGAAGGGGTTTCTGGTATATCTGCTGAGAGTAGAGTGAATGTGAGTGATTTGTCTGTTTTGCAAGAGTGTACGTTGAGTTGGATGAGAGCTGTGAGTGAGGAGCTGATGAATGGGGGTATGAAGAATGAAGGTTCTGAACGGAAGAGTATGAAAGAGTTCTGTTATGAGATAGGAAAGCTAGTAATGAAGGCTAAGAGTATGGTGGACGACATGATCGATAGTGATGAGGAGACTGGCAGGACAACTGACAAACAACCCCAACAGATTGCTACACATAGGCAGGGACCAATAGATGAGTGTGAATGGGTGCAGAAGGGTGCGATTGAGTATAAAAGGTACAGTGAGTAAGGAGTGAAAGTGCATTGTGAGTGACTGTGGTTGAATGGCCTAAGGAAGGAGGGGTGTGGTTAAGTGAATGTGAGTGTGTTTGTAGGGCCATTCTCCCACCCATTTTCCAATACCCTCTCCCTCCCTCTATAAGAATTTGTGTGTGAATGGAGAAATGTTTTTTTTTATAGAAATATATATTGGATTTCATATTTTGTTAAAAATGTTTTTTTTCTTTCCAGGACTTAGTTTCCTATATCATTATATTAAAAACAAAATATTACTTTGTTTTAAGTAAATTTTGTGAAAAGCCACTCTATTAAATTTTGTAAATATTACTTCCTTTTGTAAAGAGTGGCTGGCAATATAAGATTAGGAAGAAATATACAGTAAACCCTTCATATAACGAACCTCAATATAACAAATTTTGGATATAACAAACCAAATTTCCTGGCCAAACTCCATCAGGTTTAACAAACTGAAGTTCATTAAATCAGATGTAGTCCATTTAACTTTATTACTAAAATTAGTAATTACATATTACATATCCATGCAATACAGTCTTTATATACATATTTACAAATACAGATTAAAAAACAACCATCATTATTTCCATCGCTGTTAACGACCATCGGGTTTGACAAACTTTTGGCTTTAACGAAAAGTAATTGAAATTGACATCATCCTTGACTGGTTAATGATTGTTTGGACAGGAGGGCTTTTTTTATATAGCTTCAATACAGTGACAAGATTGCTTTATATTATATCGACTTCGGAGGCACCAGCCTTTTTAGGCGTCCACAATAATTGTGCCCACAGGAGTGGCCTCCGGCAGGACTTTCCCCCCGGGGGAAACATGTAAGCAAGGCCTTTTCTTTCTTTTTTTTAGTATGCTTCGGGTGTGTTTGTTAGGCCTCTTTTGTAGGATTTTTTATTTTGGGGGGTACATATACAGTGCTTGACAAAAGTTTAGGCTGGGTGAGAGGGGGTGGACTAAACTTATGTCTAAAAAAGAATGGTATAGATGAGGGTGATTTGATTTAGTCAGAAGTTTGGGCCGGCTGTATGATGTCACTACATCCCTCAGTTTCCTGCTCAGCCTGCCAGCACGTGCTCAGTGTTGGCTTAGCCGCGGTAGTGAGAGGACTGTGCTGTTGTGTTCTCCTGACTGATGCCATTTTGTGACTGGGTTTTTTGTAATTTGGGAGTGTTTGTGGCCTTATTATGGGGAAAGTGAAGCAGTTATCATCTGAAACTATTGCCCAGATTATCGCTCTCAAGGAGGCCGGTAAGCAAACTAAGGAAATAGCTGACCAACTTAAAATAAGTGATCATGTTGTGAGGTGTTACTTTGCTAGGTGGAGGGAGGGATGGTGTGATGCCATACCAACCCCCCAAAAGAGCGGCCTGGTAGGCCTCGTAAGACCTCTAGGCGTGTTGATAACGTTGTTAAGAGAGACCTAGAGAAGTGTCCTCGTATTTCAGCCTGTACAATTAAGGAAAATAATAGTGGTCTGTTCAATGAGGTGTCTGTGCACACTGTTAGTCAATGTGTTCATGAGCTTGGTTACACAAGCCACCGCCACATCAAGAAACCAATTCTCACCTGTGTGCAGAAGGCTCGTAGGGTCGCTTATGCTCTGAAATATCTTCAGTGGGATGATGCTGACTGGCTTGACATGCTTTGGCCTGATGAAGCAATGTTCACAGTGACTGAGGGGAGGGGTGGTAATGTGTATCGGAAGAGTGGCAGTGACCCCCTTGACCTACGCTACCTTTGTGGAACCGTGAAACACCAATGTTCATTAATAGTATGGGGTTGTTTCTCAGGCAGGGGCTTGGGAAAGCTTGTTGTGTTGCCTGCCAACATTAAAGTCAACCAGTACATATATTATGAGCTGCTAAATGAACATCTGGAGGAGTGCTTTGAGTTAACAGGCACAAGCGTGTTCCAATAGGATGGCGCCCACTGCCACACTGCCAAATCTGTTATAACCTGGCTTAAAGACTGTGAGATTAAGTTCATTGAGGATTGGCCTGGTAACAGTCCAGATTTAAACCCGATTGAGAACCTTTGGCAGGTGGTTAAACACAGGTTACAAGGGAAGGAGATCAGCACTCTCCCCAAACTGGAGAAGGAAATTAGGGCTTGTTGGGATGCTATACCTACCCAGAAGCTACATGATCTTGCTATGTTCATGCCACGACGCCTAAGGGATGTCAAGAAACACAAAGGATGCCCAACAAAGTATTAAGGGTAAGATTAATATTTTTTTATGACACTTTTATCATGCTGCAACTTGTCTGACAAGCACCTGGCCTAAACTTTTGTTGAGCACTGCATAAACATCTCACCATTCACACACACATTCTTGCAGAGGGAAGGAGAGGGTATTGGGAAAAGGGGGGTGAGAGAATGGCCCTACAATCGCTCTCACATTCCCTCCACCACAAAGGCTGGCCGTTTCACAAACCGACCACTCCTGTGGTGGTCAGAGAAGTGTGAGACAGCCCTCAAACAGAAGTGTTATGCCTACATGCGCTATAAGCGCCGCCCGAACCATTTCACTGTCCGTGAATATTGTCGAGGCTAGGCTCCAGCATATTTAGAAGCACGCATGCTGCTCTTCTTGGCAGGAATACATGTCTTCATTTAATGGGAAGACCCCCTCTAGCAGAGGTGTGGAAGTGAGATTCCTGACGAATCGCTATTGTGTTCGATTTTGACAAACTGGGTTGAGATCACTCTACCCCGAACAGTTTTCACCCAATCTCTCTAACTTCCACGTGTGTAATTTGATGGAAAAATTGGTAAATGTTAGATTAGCCTTTTTTGTAGGCAGCAACTTCCGCAAGTTCCACTCCACATCGGATGCTCTATTCTAACTGGAAAATGCCGTCTGCAAGACCTTCCTTCGTACACAGCACTATGCCACAGGTGTTTTTTCACCTGGAGAAGTCCTATGATACTGCAAGGGAATACAGTATCATGGAGACTCTCCATTCATTGGGGGGGGGGAGGGGACGCCTCTCAATCTTTATATCTGAATTTGTGTGATATCGGCGATTTCGAATATGGGTGAGGAAGAGGGTATCCCGCAGGCAAGTGTCCTCAGTGTCACACTCTTTGCCCTAAGCATCAAAGGTATCACCTCAGTGCTGCCAGAAGACGTTCTTGCTACACTCTACGTGGACGATCTTTCAATCTCTTTTGGTGCGGCCAGCTCAGTAGCGTCGACTCCACAGGCATTGAACCACGTCTCTCGCTACGCCAAAGAGCATAAGCTTCCATTTTCCATGGCCAAGACTAAGGTGGTGCACTTCTGCCACCATCCACGGCTCCACCCTGACCCATACTAGTTTCTAAATGGGGTGTGCATGGAAGTGGTGGAATCGCACCATTTCCTTGGTCTTGTATTTGACCAGCACACGCACCTGGGAGGCTCATATTCGCAGCCTTAGGGTCTCTTGTACCCGCACCATGGATACTCTTCAATCAGTGATGTTCAGCACCTAGCGCGTTGATAAGGCTACTGCCTTACTTTTTTATCGATCCTTTGTTCGTTTGAAGCTCGACTATGGATGCAAGTTTTATGCATCCACTGCTAAGCGTGTATTGTGGAAGGTGGACTCGATCCACCACACCGGTCTTCGACTGGTGGCCGGTGCTTTCCGCATTTTCCCCATTGAAAGCCTACTTGTCGATGCTGGGGAGATGCCACTCGCTTTTGCGCCATGCACAGTGCATTATTTGCCTGCATGCGCCAGCCCGGCGCCTCCCTCAGTCACCAACAGCTCTCACTGCATTCACAGCTGATTATTACGGTGCCTATTCCACCGATAAACGCCAGTCATATCCTAAGCTTTTCAGGTTTAAGGCCAGGAAACTCCATCGCTCTCGGGCTGGTGGCCTACTGGTTCTGCCCAGGATGCCATACTGGAGGGCACCGCCTTTAACCATACGTCGCCACGCCTCTGCTCCCATAGCTTCTACAGCGCCAGGAGCACTGCATTCTGCCTTTTTGTAGCACACTTCGCGTCACGCTGGAACCGTGCCAGTGTATATGGATGACTCCAGTCCCAAGATGGGGTCGGTTTCCACGCAGTATTCCCTTTGTTTGAAGTCAGCGTGGCTTTGCGTCTGTCTTCACGGCCGAGCTGGTTGCAATAATACACCGCTCGGTACGGGAGATTACGCGACATGCACAGTTCGGAGAGCGGATTGTGATTTATAGCGACTTACAAAGCGCCCTTAGTGCTCTCGAGGCATTGGAATCTTTACATCCCCTGGTTCGCGATATCTGTGACATCGCAGTTTTGGCGGGCTGGGGGATGTTCAGATTATCTTCTGCTGGGTTCCTAGACATGTATGAATCACAGGGAATGAGTGCGCCGATGAGGGGGCCAAAGAGTCTGTGAGGACTGGGCGATCAGACCAGCGTTTCGCTCTTCTTCACACCGATTACATGGCAGGAATATGGGCAACTCTCTGGGCTGTTTACCGAGAGAAAGTTGTGGGGTGGGCTATTCACACAACTTTATGGTGGAGGGATATCATGGGGATCCCTATATCCCGAATGGGCATCGCTATATCAAAAGAAGCCTGTTGTCAGTTTCCTAACCTAATACCAAGGTAGGGTGAGGTTTCCCTTCTTTTTCACTTCATTGTTTGTTTAACTACACAAAACTACTAAAGCTTGTGACAATAAGGGAAAAATTAACGGGTTAGTGGGCTATTTGTGGAATGCAGTCAAGCATCCCTACTCAGACTTTCAGGTTACCCAGTGGAAGCAGCCAGAAGGGCAGGTGTGACAGGAGTAGAATTCCATAAATTATAAACAAGACAGACAAGATGTCATGTGCCGGACCCAGAGATGAGTCTCCCCCCCCCCAAGACCTTTAGTTGGCCTGGCAGCCAATGAAGCAGTAAAGCTTGCCCTCATATGCAGCACATCCTTATGCACCCGAGAATAGCTGCAGGAAGGTGATCAGACCATTCATTACATAGATGGAAAGGATTATTTGGGCAAAAATACACATCGCATTATTTCCCTTGTCTCTTGTATCAGGCAGACATTAAAGGACAATATTTATAGAGGTTTGAAAGCCTCTCTTCTGAAATGGCATGAGGTAACTGGTCAGGTCCTTAAGACTAGATAAAAGAAGAGAAATGGAAGAGCAAATGAGGATATAGTCTTATAAAAAAAAAGATTTCAGGAAGCACTGGGAGAACTCACCAGCTTCCCCAGGCTGACCAGAGTTGAAATCAACTGAAAGTCAAGCCTTCCTTATAAACACTCAGGCTGGAAAGACATACCATTCTTCCAGGTACCAGGTGTAGCAGTTTGCACAGAGACCCCTCCACAGGTTCAGAAAAGATAGAATTATGTCTTCTACACCGTTTATGGAAATACTGATTCCTGATTCAAATGGGAGACAGTGGTTCATCTCAGGTAGGTGATAGTTTGGAGAGAAGGCCCAAATGTCCAGGAGTTATTAACAGAAAAGTCAATACTAAAATAACATCCAGGGAATAATCCGTTTATGTATGCTTCTGCAAACATTAGCCCTGGAGCATCAATTAAAAATGACAACTTTATATTTTGAATGAAAAACTTTATTTATACTTACTGTGAGACAGAGAATGACTTGAATTCCATCTTAATCCCATTTGGTGGTTCAATGGAATATTCTTTCATGTTTTGCTGTTTATCCCATATCAAAATGACACCAGTGTGAAATGCGACAAAAATCCACGATTTCTCCAAAATGTAATCTGCCTAGAATACAAAAAGATTTAGAATATAGGAAATTATGAAAATTGGACAAGATAGAAAATAGGATGAGTGAAAGATGAAAATTTTAGTTCCATTTGAAGACACTAACACTGACTACTGAAAATTCCATGCAAATGAAAACTGGGGTTAATGGATACTTCCGAGAAATCAAGAGCTTAAACTTAAGAGCAATAAACCTTTTCACAAAAATTTTATCCTCTTGTGGGGGATGTTGGCTCCTTTCTTTTTTTATAGCCCAGCAAGTGACTAGCTACTTGGGCATAGGTAAATGTAATGATCTTACAACCTAATACTAGGATAGATTAAAAAAAACATACCTGCAAAAAACAAAGACAAAAAACAAAAGAAAAAAACAAAGACACTGAAAATGTGGTGTCACAGATACTGTGAACAAGGAGTTATGGAGATTCCAATGCCAAGAGAGCACTCAGGGTGTTTTGTGAGTTGCTATAGATCAAAATCTGGTCTCCAAAACCTGGCACAACACATTATCTCCAGTACTGAGCGGTGTATTGCAACCAGCTCGGCTGTGAAAACAGATGAAACACCAGGCAGACCTGCTGAATTCATACATAGAGGATATGGCATAGAAACCGAATGCCTTTTGTGACTCGTAGCCAGCCATATACACAGGCACGGTTCCAGGGTGAGATGAAGTGGGCTCCAAAGAGGGCGAACCCAATACTCCCTATGAAAGACCTCCAAAGGTATATACAACCCTGAATGACTAATTCTTAATATTAAATTAAATTTCTTTTAACATTGTAGTAGTTTGGTTGACCGCTTCCCCTCCCCTATGTCTAATCCCTTTCTTCTTTTTTCAGAATGTGTGTGTGGATCGCATGCTCACCGTCTTTGCTTTGTGTGGGGGGACTCGATAGACCTCTATCGTGCTCCCTCATTCATCTCTATTTTCTTTTTAGGCGGATTCTTTCAGCTAATAATATTTTTGTTTAGTAATAGTTTGGAAGTAATTAATTGTGACTGAAGAAGGAAGAGCCACCTGGACTGAAAATACATGAGTGAAAATTGTGTGAGAGTGGGTATGGTTGATGGTGTTAGGAGTAAAGATGTTTGAGTGTGGCAGTGAATCAGTGACTGAATGTGTCTTCTCTTTTCCAGTTCTGTGGTATCGATCGTCGGCGACATCTAGCTTTCGGAGACGGCTGAAGTCAATCTTGACTCTCGTGTGTCAGCAAGGGGATGGTTTTTCGAAGCGTGTCTCAAGCTGGGAGGAGTATGATCGTGTTATTAGGTCTTTGCCGGCGGGAAACTAGATACTAATAGTGGTCAGGGAATTATGAGAGGACATTATAGTACTGAAAGTAGAATGGACTAGGCAGATAACAGAAATAGGTTCCAAGGCGATAGAGGTGAGGTCATTCAGGTTTCAAGAGGTGCTTCACGGATAGGGGGGTTAAATTGTTTCTATACAAATGCTCGTAGTCTTAGAAACAAGAAGGATGAGCTATTTAGTTATATTAGCAATGAGGATATAGATATATTATGTGTTACTGAATCATGGGTTAATGAAATAGAATTTAGTGACACTATAAGTGAATTTGATTTACAGGGCTATAATATGTACATTAGTCAAAGGACAGGTAGGATTGGTGGAGGAATAATTATCTATATAAAAAACAACATTGTTTCAAGTTTAAATACTTCAATAAAGCAGGATGGAGTTGAGTCACTTTGGATAGATATTAGGTTTAGTAAAAATAGAATGGTGCATTTGGGAGCTTTTTACAGGCCACCTAGGCAGAATGATGATATGGATGAACTAATGATAAGAGAAATAAGTAAGGGATGTGAAACAGACGCAGTTATTATTGGGGACTTCAACTTAAACTCTGTGGACTGGGAAAATATGATAGGTAGGGATAGAAAAAGTGGCAGGTTCATAGAATGCTTTGAGGATAATTTTTTTAATCAATTTGCTAATGAGGCAACGAGGGGGAACAATATATTAGATTTAGTACTTTCTAACAGTGATCATTTAGTTCAAGAATTGACTGTTGAGGAAGCATTGGGAAATAGTGACCATCAGATAGTTCGTTTTAACTTGGGAATTGAGAAGGGTAAAATAACCGAGAATGCTGTAAAAGTTCCAAATTTTCATAAGGGAGATTATGTAAAACTCCGAAGCTTGCGAAATTTTGTAGACTGGGATGTAGAATTCAGAGGTAAAAATGATTATGGTATGTGGGATACTTTCAAGCATATAATAAATGTAGTCCAAGAACAATGTATCCAATGAAGGCCATTAGGAACAAAAGTAGGAAACCACTTATGGTGGAATCAGGAGATAGCTAGAAAAATTTCAGAGAAGAAAAGGGCATATAAAAAATTACAGGTAGAAAATAATATTCAAAATTTAAGTGATTATAGAATGGCTAGGAATGAGTTAAATAAGATTATAAGGAAGAACAAAAGGGTGTCAGAAATTAAATTAGCTCAGGATAGCAACAAAGATTCCTAGAAAGTTTTTTAGTTACTATAAAATTAATGACAAGTCTGGCAGAGTTAAAATAGGACCTATCAAATATGAAGGGGTTGTGAGAGAAACTGATGAGGAAATAGTTGAGGTACTAAATGGTCATTTTGCATCAGTATTTACAAAGGAGAAACTAAATAGTCTTATGTATAGTCCTCATGGGTCAGGAAAAGAGGTGTTTACTAACATTAGTGTGGATCGGAGGACGATAAAAGGACTAATAGGTGAGTTAGATACTACCAAGGCCTCCGGCCCTGATAATATTCATTCTAGGATACTTAAAGAAGGGGTAGAAAGTATCTCAATAACTCTGGAGAAGTATATTAGGTCACTGGAATATGGAGAAATACCCGATGATTGGAAGAGAGCGAATGTAGTCCCCCAATTTTCAAGAAGGGTAGGTTAAAGAAGATAC